>PISX010023553.1:0-29565 GCA_004024625.1 Mellivora capensis
CATAAAAAGAGTCTGGAAGTTTTCCTTCTGCTTCAATTTTTTGAAACAGCTTCAGGAGAATAGGTGTTATTTCTTCTTTAAAAGTTTGGTAGAATTCCCCAGGGAATCCGTCAGGTCCTGGGCTCTTGTTTTTTGGGAGGTTTTTGATCACTGCTTCAATCTTGTTACTATATATCGGTCTATTCAGGTTGTCAATTTCTTCCTGGTTCAATTTTGGAAGTTTATAGTTTTCCAGGAATGCATCCATTTCATCTAGGTTGCTTAGCTTATTGGCATATAACTGTTGATAACAACTTCTGATGATTGTTTCTACTTCCTCAGTGTTAGTTGTGATCTCTCCCTTTTCATTCATAATTTTATTAATTTGAGCTTTCTCTTTTCTTTTGGATTAGTGTGGCCAATGGTTTATCTTATTGATTCTTTCAAAAAACCAGCTTCTAGTTTCATTGATACGTTCTACTGTATCTCTAGTTTCTACCTCATTCATCTCTGCTCTAATCTTGATTATTTCCCTTCTTCTGTGTGGAGTTGGTTTGATTTGTTGTTGATTCTCCAGTTCTTTAAGGTGTAGAGACAGCTGGTGTATTCTGGATTTTTCAATTTTTTTGAGGGAGGCTTGGATGGCTATATATTTCCCTCTTAGGACTGCCTTTGCTGTATCCCATAGGTTTTGGAATGAAGTGTCTTCATTCTCATTGGTTTCCGTGAATTGTTTAAGTTCTTCTTTGATCTCCTGATTGATCCAAGCATTCTTAAGCAAGGTGGTCTTTAGTTTCCAGGTGTTTGAGTTCATTCCAAACTTTTCCTTGTGGTTGAGCTCCAGTTTCAAAGCATTGTGATCTGAGAATATGCAGGGAATAATCTCAGTCTTTTGGTATCGGTTGAGTCCTGATTTGTGACCCAATATGTGGTCTATTCTGGAGAAGGTTCCATGTGCACTTGAGAAGAATGAGTATTCTGTTGTTTTAGGGTGGAATGTTCTGTATATATCTATGAGGTCCATCTGGTCCAATGTGTCATTCAATGATTTTGTTTCTTTATTGATTTTCTGCTTGGATGATCTGTCTATTATTGAGAGAGGCGTGTTGAGATCTCCTACTATAAATGTATTCATATCGATATGAGTCTTTATCTTGATTAATAGTTTTCTTATGTAATTGGCTGCTCCCATATTGGGGGGAATAAATATTTACATTTGTTAGATCTTCTTGGTGGATAGTCCCTTTAAGAATGATGTAGTGTCCTTCTGTATCTCTGACTACAGTCTTTAGTTTAAAATCTAATTTATCTGATATGAGAATTGTTACCCTGGCCTTCCTTTGAGGCCCATTGGCATGAAAGATGCTTCTCCATCCCTTCACTTTGAGTCTGGGTGTATCCTTAGGTTCAAAATGGGTCTCTTGTAGACAACATATGGATGGGTCCTGTCGTTTTATCCAATCTGCAACCCTGTGTCATTTTATGGGTGCATTTAGGCCATTCACATTGAGAGTGATTGTTGATAGATACATTTTTATTGACTTCGTGTTAACTTTGAGATCTTTCTTTCTGTAGATTGTCTCTATATTTCTGTTCAATGATATTCTTAGGATTTTTCCTCTTTTATAGAATCCCCCTTAATATTTCCTGCAGTGTCGGGTTGGTGGTCGCATACTCTTAAGTCTTGCCGGTCTTGGAAGCTCTTTATCTCTCCATCCATTTTGAATGTCAGTCTTGCTGGATAAAGTATTCTTGGTTGCATGTTCTTCTCATTTAGTACCCTGAATATATCTTGCCAGCCCTTTCTGGCTTGCCAGGTTTCTGTGGACAGGTCTGACGTTATTCTGATGGGCTTTCCTCTGTACGTAAGGAGCTTCTTTGTCCTAGCTGCCTTCAAGAGGGCTTGCCTACAATTATAATTCTTCCTTCTTGCTATTAGGTGTCTCGAGGTCTTTCAAGAATCTATAATCTTGGGAGGAAACTGTTCTGCCTCTAGTACATGAATGCTGGTTCCATTCAAGATATTGGGAAAATTTTCTCAGATAACGTGTTCCATTATATCTTCTAGACTTCTTTCTTTCTCCTCCCCTTCAGCAATTCCAATAATTCTGACATTGGAGTGTTTCATGGCATCATTTATTTCCCTGATTCTGTTTTCGTGGCTTCTAAGCTGTTTGTTCCAGGCTTCCTCCTGATCCTTTCTCTCTATCTGTTTGTCCTCCAGATCACTAATTCTATCTTCTGTCTCAGTTACCCTAGATTTTAGAGAATTTAGATTAGATTGGAACTCATTGAGAGCATTATGAACATCATCCCTGGTGGCTTTCAGTTCTTCCCTAATCAATTCCATTTAGTCATCCATGGCTTTTTCCAACCTAGCTATTGCCTGGGTAATTGTTAGCCTGAATTCCCTTTCTGACATAATGTCTATGTCAGTAGCCATTAGCTCTGTTGCAGAGGGCCCATCCTCTGAATTTTTCTTCTGCTGGGCATTCCTCCTCCTAGTCATTTTGGTGAGAGATGGCTGAATGGATGTAGCTGGATGTATCAACAGTGGTGTAGTCAAAGTGCACCCTGGAACGCTTCTTCCCACTGGGTCTTCTGCCCCCATAGAGATCCAGACGTGTAGAATTCTGATCTCAGGCTGATTTCATGGGTGATCGGAGTTCCTTGGTAGGAAATCAGCTCACTTTAGGGGACAGGTTGAAAAGGACCCTCCTCCTACTTCCCCGCCATCTTGTCTCCCCGTGGTCTGTAACATGATTCTTATCCCCTTGTTACAAGACAGACAGTGAGACCCAGACAGACACTCATGGTTGGTTTTGTCTGTCAACTTCATGGAGTCACAGTGCCTAGATATTTGGTCAAACATTATTCTGGGTGTGTCTGTGAGGGAGTTTTTGGATGAGATTAACATTTAAACTGATAGCCCAACTAAAGCAAGATTGTCCTCTCTAAAGTGGTGGGCCTTGTGTAGTCAGTTGAAGGCCAAAAGGGAGCAAAAAGGCTGACCCTTCCCTGAGGGTAACAGAGAATTCCTCCTAACTGGCTGCCTTCAATCTGTGACATAGGCTTTTTCCTGCCTTTGACTTTGAACTGAAGCCTTGACTCTTCCTGGGTTGTGAGCCTGCCTGGCTTTGAGCTGGAACACCACCAATGGCTCTCCTGGGTCTGCAGCTGGCTAACTCTCCCTTCAGAACTTGGAACTTAGCCTCCAAAGTCACATGAGCCGATTCCTTATAATAAATCTCTATATGTATCTCATATATGTACATGTATACATACATATCCTATCGATCTATTTTTCTGGATAACCCAGCTTAAGCACATGCTCAGAGTGAGGCAGATGGTGAGCTCCAAGCCATAATTCCAACCCAAGTCTGGCTGGTTCACTTTAAATTCCTGTTGAAAGGTAAATAGGTAATAAGATATTCAGCTGAGGGCAATTTTAGACTTGTATGATTCTACATGGTGAGAGGGCAAAGGTATAAATATCAGAACACGGACACCTGAAATGAATAGACAAGAATGTTGGGGGAGGCTAAAGGGTGCAGCAACCTCAAATTTCTGCTGGGTTGACCGTCTTATATGAGATCTTGAACAATGCAGTCGACCCTTGAACAACACAGGTTTGAAATGCTCAGGTCCATTTACATATGGATTTTTTTTAATAGCACAGTATTATAAAGGCATTTTCTATTTCTTATGATTTTCTTTTTTTTTTCCTCTGAAAGATTTGATTTATTCATGAGAGAGACCAAGTGAGAGAGAGCACAAGCAGAAGGAGTGGGAGAAGCAGGCTCCCCACTGAGCAGGGAGTCCAACTCAGGGCTTGATCCCAGGACCCTGGGATCATGACCTGAGCCAAAAGCAGACACTTAACTGACTGAGCCACCCAGGCTCCCCTCCTTGTGATTTTCTTAATAACATTATCTTTTCTGCAGCATACTTTGCCGTAGGAATACCTTATGTAACATCTGTAACGTACAAAATATGTGTAAATTAACTTTATGTTGTCAGTAAGAACTTCAGTCAACAATAAGGTACTAGTAGTTAAGTTTGGGGGAAGTCAAAGTTTTATGTGGATTTTTAATTTTTTTATTTTTTTAAAGATTTTATTTATTTATTTGACAGAGAGAGATACAGTGAGAGAGGGAACACAAGGAGGATAGTGGGAGAGGGAGAAGCAGGCTTCCCGCTGAGCAGGGAGCCCGATGTGGGGCTTGATCCCAGGACCCGGGGATCATGACCTGAGCCAAAGGCAGACGCTTAATGACTGAGCCACCCAGGTGCCCCTTTATGTGGATTTTTGACCAAGTGGGGGGGGGACAGCACCCCCAACCGTCTCATTGTTCAAAGGTCAATTCTACTGTTAAACACCATTTCCCAAGCTCCTCCTGAAGGCAACCACTTCACACACAACCAGTGTTTATAATAACCTTGCAGGGTAGATACTAGTGTTCCAAATTTGCATAGAGGTTCACATAGTTGAGGAGTGGCAGAGGCAGGATACAAACTCAGGTCTCTCTGGCTGCAGAGACCATGCTCTTCCCATGAGATCTGACCTCCTTTTTGGGGGGCCTGATCCTTAAGCAATGTACTTTCAACACAGGCCCCCCACTCTTAACTTTTTAATTGGTACTGATCCTCCTTGCAGGAGAGTAAGTAGCCAGGTATATATAGAATATGACATATATATTATGTAATTTCCTAAGCCAAATCCTGTATTAAATTCAGACTTATTATACAAGTAATCAGTAGGTGAGGATCCTGGCTACAGAAAGAAAGGGAAACCAAGAAGGGGAAGAAATTAGATCAAGGCTGAGATGTTCACAGCAACTCATGCTAAACAGGTGCTTGCTAATAATAACTTTGTTCATGTGAGTTATAAAAGTATAGGTTCTGAAAATACAAGACAAATCTTATCCACTTAGAAGTTCGGAGCCTTAATAATTGCAAAAGAACCATTGTCACAGAGCCAGTGAATCAACAGTGTAAAGCCTTTATTTTGTATGGGTCTTTGCCATAAGCTTCATGAGGAACTGAGGGGTGGGGGGCAATGGTCCCTGATGGGAGATAGAATAAAAATAAAAATAATAAAATATATTTCGTGCATGTCCTATTTCATGGAACCTAGGATGATAACAACCATACGATTCAAGATGGCTTTACGTGCCACAAAGAAAGAAAACGTGCTAATGAATATAATTGGGAGAAGCCACTCATTATAAACTATCCTGATTTCAGAAATATTGAGATGCAGGAAAAAGTGTGTCTGAGAATCAAATAAATATTATATATAGCAGAGAGAGAGAGGAAAGAGAACTCATTAATGTTCACCTCCAAGGCCAAGAGTCAAAAGAAGTATTTAGATAACCATCTCTGAATTCAAATGTAGCCATCTCTAATTGTTATATGTCAACATCAGATTCACTGTGACACAATTATTAAGTATTAAGAAAATATCAACCATATTTTTCCCATGAGAATATTTTCAACTGTGCGGCAGAAAAGGAAGATGTTTCAAACACAAATTTGTCCCAAGTTTATATCTGCTAGTTCCTATGAGATTTCTGTAATGAAAATTAAAATCAAGTTTCATGTTTCCTTTGCCTGTTTTCTCCTTTTTTATTCATGATGCACTCATTGTTTAAAAGAAAAATTCTCCATACATTAAAAAAAATGTTTTTGCCACTTCAGAAAATGTCTTTCTATAGGTCATTCTTATTCACTAACATCATTCTAATCTCCCATCATGGAACTGAGAGTCTGAAAATGTCAACATTATATGTCAAGAACTTCAAAGACATAGATTTCTACGTTGGACATTGCAGTTCTGAGACAGTGAAGTGTACTTTATGAAGAAATATGCTATATTATAACCTTGTGCTATGGGCATCTGTAACTCAGAAGGCTTGAGTGGCCTTCTAGGGATTGAACATACCATTCTTCACTCAAACCTCCTCTCTGAAACCTGGGAAATACTCTCCTGCTAGACAATTTGGTCTCCTTATTTACAATAATTTTAACCAAAAAATGTTAGAAGTTTAGTTAAGCTAAGGGAAAGGAAAACTCATGGCCATTACATTTTCAGCAGATGACATAGTTACTGAATGTTCTCTAATATGGCAGTGGCTTGAAACCTCTTGAGGAAATTATCTTTCTATTTGGGGTCCTCAGGGATATGACTGCCACACTCTCTTAGTGTGAACTGCTCACCTTCTTAACTGGCACAGTCATCTGGCTGGTGTGAATTGCTATTTTTTCCCACTGCCCGTGGGTGTCCCAGGACAGTGGTTCTAGTATAATTTCCTGCTCACTGCATGGCAGTTGTTGGATGAGGTTGCTGTAAAAGACATAACTCCTTTTTGCATTTCCAGATTACTCATCCATCAGACCACATATTGAGTACCCTCTATTTGTCAGACAACTCTTCTAGGCACTGGGATTACACATGGAAAAATGCAGTCTCTGCCTTTGTGGAGTTCATTTCAGTGAGAAGAGACAGAGACAGAAAATAAGCAAATATTTAAGTAAACATACAATGTGACAGATTATAGTAAGTGCTATGGAAAGAAGGAAAGCCAAGTAAAAGGGCAAGGAAAGAGACATACTGCTGAGGGCTCCGTCACTAAGAGGATTAAAAAAAAAAAAAAAGATTTTTAGGGGTTCCTGGGTGGCTCAGTGCGTTAAAGCCTCTGCCTTTGGCTCAGGTCATGATCCCAGGGTCCTGGGATTGAGCCCCGCATCAGGCTCTCTGCTCAGCGGGGAACCTGCTTCCTCCTCTCTCTCTCTGCCTGCCTCTCTGCTTACTTGTGATCTCTGTCTGTCAAATAAATAAATAAAATCTTTTTTTAAAAGATTTTTATTTATTTTTTTTATTGAGTAGGGGGAGGGGCAGAGAGAGACAAAGGCAGACTCCCTGCTGAGCAGGGCTCAGCCAGGGCTCTATCCCAAGATCCTGGGATCACGACCTGAGCCAAAGACAGACAGACAGTTGTTTAAACAACTGAGCCACCCAAGTCCCCCAGTAAGAGGATTTTTGAGCAGAGACCTAAAGATAGTGATGTTATGTGGGGGAAGAACATTCCAGAAGGTAGAGCAAGTGGACTTTATTATAACCTTATGAACTAGACAGAAGGCAGGGGACAGATGAGGGTAGAAGGTATAGGGTTTGGACATTTATTAAAACTTTGAAGAGTCATTTAAATGCATCACAAATGTCTTTTTATAAGAGAAAACGAATTTATATGTATGTTCCAAGTTTTGAAAGTTGAACTTCATTTAACCAAGAGTAAGTCTTGATTTCTTAAGCCCACTACTCTAAAATCAATATTAATACAGCAAAAAAATATGTACTATTGAAGAAACTTATTGAAGAATAAGAAAAAATAAAGCTTGTTATTTCTAGTTTACACAGATCTCCTCTAACATGTAAATATGAATGGAGTATTAGAAATGTCACCTGCATCATCACTTCTTTGATATAGTCATTAGAATTTGTATTTTTACTAACACATGTTTATAGAAGGCATTGGAAATTATAGCCTGTAGGCCAAATCTGGCCCACCATCTGTTTTTGTATGGCCTGCTAGCTAAGAACAGCTTTTATATTTTTAAATCGGTAGTGGAAAAGATCAGAGGAAGAGTAATATTTCATGATGTGTGGAAATTATATGAAATTTATATTTCAGTGTCTTTAAATAAAGTTTTATGGGAATACAATCATACTTGTTCATTTACTTATTGTCTATACCTACTTTAGCACTATAGAGATAGAATTGAGGATTGTGATGAAGACATACGGCCTGCAAGAACTGAAATATTTACTCTCTGGTCGTTTACAGAAAAAGTTTGCTGACCCCTTGTTCATAGTATTCTCCCTATTTTCAAATAATACAGATGTAGATGTCTTGAGTTTGGGAGGTAGCATCACTGAGATAGTATCACATATGTTAAAATGTATCTATTTTAGGGGCGCCTGGGTGGCTCAGTGGGTTAAGACTCTGCCTTCAGCTCAGGTCATGGTCTCGGGTCCTGGGATCGAGCCCCATGTTGGTCTCTCTGCTCAGCGGGGAGCCTGCTTCCCCCTCTCTCTCTCTGCCTGCCTCTCCACCTACTTGTGATCTCTGTCAAATAAATAAAATCTTTAAAAAAAATGTATCTATTTTAGATGTACAATTTGATGAGTTTTTACAAATATGATGGTCATGAAATTACCACCAAAAGAGATACAGAACATTTCCATTACTCTAGTGGCTGTCACATGGCCCTTCGAGGTCAATCTCCTCAGTCTACTGCCTGCTGACAATCACTGATCTGCTTTGTATTATCAGTATCGTCCCTTTCCTAGTATACTATGTAAATAAAGTCTATAGCCCCCCCCCTTTTTTTTGGTGCTATGCAATTATTAGACCATTCCTTTTTATTACTAAATACTATTCCATTATATGGATATACCACAATTTGTTTATCCATTCACTTGTTGATGGACATCTGGGTTATTTCCAGTTTGGGGATCTCATTAGTAAGGCTGAAAAGAATATTCACATATATCTTTGTGTGGATATATGTGTTCATTTCATTTGTACAAATACCTAGGAATGGAATTATTATTACCTAGAGTAATGACCTGGTTTTTAAGAAGTTGGTGACCTCTTTTTCAAAATGATTATACTATTCCTAGCAAGATAAATGAGAGTAACAGTTGCTCTACACCTGAGGCAACACTTGGTATTATCAGCCTTTTTAATTTTAGTTATTCTGGTGGTATACGGTAGTACATCATTTAATTTTAGGTTGTGTTTCCCTAAAGATTAATGGTTTTAAGCATCTTTTCATGTATTTGTTTGCTGTCCATATATCTTCTTTTTCTGTTCAAATCTTTTGCCAACTTTTTACTAGGTTGTTTATATTCCCTTGAGTTGAAAGAAATTTTCATATATTCTGAATACAAGTCCCTTAACTGGTATGTTTTTGCAAATATTTTCTCCCAACGCATACCTTGCCTTTTCATTTTCTTAATGGTATCTTTTAAAGAGTAAACACCTTTAATTTAATGAAATCGAACTCAGCATTTTTAAATTTTATACTTCATGCTTTTCAAGTCATATTTTTAAAATTGTTTGCTTAACTCCAGATCACTAAGCTTTTCTCTTATATTTTCTTCTAGAATTTTATAGTGTTATGTTTTACATGTAGCTTCATGGTGCATTTTTTGTGTACAATGTTATATGACTAATGAGATTTCTTTCTTTTCAGCTTATGGATATCCAGCTCTTCCAGAACCATTTGTTAAAAAGATTATCCTTTCCCACTGAATTGTCTTGATACCTTTGTTAAAAAAATAAATTAACCACATAAATTCGGGTATATTTTTGTACTAGTCTGTACTTCCTATTCTGTACTTTTGATGTATATATCAATCTTTATGCTACCACATTGTCATTATTACTATAACTATTTTTTTTTAAGATTTTATTTACTTATTTGACAGAGAGAGACACAGTGAGAGAGGGAACACAAGCAGAGGGAGTGGGAGAGGGAGAAGCAGACTTCCCACTGAGCACGGGGTCTGATGCAGGGCTCAATCGCAGCACCCTGGGATCATGACCTGATCCAAAGGCAGATGCTTAATGACTGAGCCCCCCAGGCATCCCATTACTATAGTTTTATAAAAGGTCTTCAATCAGGTAGTACAAGTACTCCAACTTTGTTCATTTTTGTAAAATTGTTTGGCTACTATAGATCTTTTGCATTTCCATATATATTTTAGAACTGATGTGTCAACTTCTTGAAAAAAGCCTGTTGGACATTTGACTAAGATGGACTGAATTTATAAATCAGGGCACCAAGAGTTTGATATCTTAACAAATTTTAGTCTTCTGATCATTAATCTGATATAGTTCTCCTTTTATCTGGGTCTTAGAATTTTCAGGATCTAGGTCTTCCATGTATTTTGTTGAACTTATCCCTAAGAATTTCATGTTTGACACTGTTTTAAATTGTAACTTGAAATATTCATTGCTAGTATATAGAAATACAAGTGAAATCCATATATTGATTTTTACCCTGCAAACTTACTAAGCTTACTTATTAGTTCTAATACGTTTTTAATAGATTCCTTAGAATTTTCTACCTAGAAGACTATATTGTCTGCAAACAAGGATACTTCTTTTTTTTCTTTCCAATCTCTATGCCTTTTACTCACAGTTTTTGTATTATGGCCTTGGCTAAAACTGACATGGTACAGTGTTGAATAGACGTGGTGAGAGTGGACGTCTTCATCTTGTTCTCAGTCCCTAGGAAAAGTGACACTAACATACAGGAGCACAGAAAATTTAGGAGCATAGAGAACGTCATTTGATAATAGCTCGTGTCTTCTTTTGGCTCTGCCTTCCTGTATATTATCTCTCCATGAGCCACATGTTCTTCACACGGAGTTCCCAGCAGCTTTTGGCACACATCTCAGTGTGCTGCTAGTGCAGTGATTGGCAACCATGCATGATTTTGCTCTCCTCTTCCTCTGGCAGCATGTGACAATGTTGGGAGAAATTTGGGGTTGTTACAACTGGAGGTGGGGGGTTACCACCAGCACCTAGTGAGTCAAGGCACCGATGCTATTAAACATCTTATTATGCCCAGGACAACCCCTGCACAACAAAGAATTATCTGGACTTCTATGACAATTGCGACACGGCTGAGAAATGCTGTAGTGAAAGAGCTTCTCCCTCCAACAGTTTTAATGCAAGACCCAGGACTGATTCTCACTGGACCAACTTTTGTCACAAGCTCATCATAAGGCCATCTCACACGGCCAACCACCATGGCCAAAGCATTCAAAACACCCATTGGGCAGACTTGGGCCAACATGGGCTGACATGTCACAACTACCACATTTATGCACGAACTATGAGCATAGTAATTTGGCTTACCAAAGTTTAAATTACTGGCTGACACCAGAGGAAGGGGGAAATGATGCTGGGAAGGCAAGAAAACCAGATGTTCAAAAGACCACCATTGGGAGAGGAGACGTGTAAGACCCTGAGCCAGATATATAGGGATTAAAGGCCTATCAGGGACTGGAGGACCTGTCTGGCTGACAGGAGACTCTGGCTCATGCCTGAAAGGGGGTCATGGGGGCACTCTGATGTTCAAAGGAGAATGCTGGGGCCCACCAGCCACTGAACCTGTTCACGGCATGAGTTCATTCTCAGCCTCACTCTCACAATTTGCCCCAGGAAGGGAGTGAGGGGGACTGATGCTCTGTGAATGAGCTCAGAAACCAGAATAGACAGAGGTGGCCCATGGAGAGCTTTAGTAACTCCAGATGTAAAGGTACAGGGAGAGACAAGGATGGTCCTGTGGGAATCTCAGACCCACACCAAAGGCCCTGAGCATTTCTTGTTCATATTCTAGTGTGGGGAGTGTTTTCACCAATGAACCAGATTAATAAAAGTTATCTTTTAGATAACTTCAAAAGCTGGTCATACTGTCATATGTGGCGATTATGTTTCAAACTCCTTTTATTCTCCACCTCTAGAGAGAAAACAGGCTGTCTGCATTTCCTGACAAGCTTCATGTAAGTATGATACTTATTTTTTTAGAAGATTTTATTTATTTATTTTTGAGGGAGAGAGAGAGTACATGAGCACAAGCAAGGGGAGGGGTAGAGGGAGAAGAAGGCTCACCACTAAGCAGGGAGGAGCTGGATGTGGGGCTTGATCCCAGGACTCCAGGATCAGGACCTGAGCCGAGGGTAGACACCTAACCGACTGAGCCACCCAAGATACTTAAATGATGGTTCCATAGAGCCTTACACTTTTCTCTCATCCGGTATTTTCCAACAAAAGGCATTCTTTGAGGGGAAGCTCTGATCAAAGACTCATAAGGTAATAATACCACCTCCATTCCACATTTTTCCATATAAAAAGTTAATAAACCTTCAGAAAACACTATGAGGAAATGTTGCTGAAAAAAAGAAGTTAATAAAATCACCTTTATTAGGTTCAGGAAAAAGTGATTTTTTTTTTCTTTTTGGCATTAAGTTTGAGACAACTCTCTAATTTTGGGATCCATCTAGATAAAAAATATTGCAGAAATATGAGATTAACACCAATTCACAGTGAATATTTCTGACTTAAAAGGCACCGAAGGACAAGCATATTTGTGTAATGAAGGTTTTGACCTGAATACTAGTAAAATGGGCTTTCACCACTATTCATTTTCTTTCTGGTTTCTAAGGGGATTGGGTTTTTGAATAAGAGAGCAGTCTGGAATCAATTCACAAGGTGCACATGAGGACACGGCAAGGTGGGTACTGCCCAAGATTATTATTTTACAAAAGACACCTCAAAAGCAATTTTCCACTGACTTTTCTCTGCACTAGAAAATCAGAGGCTCTGGGAACATTTGAAGAGTTAAAATAGGGTAAGTGGATTAGTATAATTCCCTGATGACTTTGTCAGTTTTATGTAGGAAAGATTTTGAAAGTATTCATTAGCCAACCTGAGGCATCTGGAAGCCTCACAGTCTAAAGGCAGCTTTAGGTTCTCTTGGACTCTGTTTGCTCACATTTTTATTCCTACAAGAAGTTCAACCTTCATTTCAACCCCTACCTATCCCTCACCCTGCCCCCCACAAGCCAGTTTTTGAATAAAATGTCAGGAATGCCTTGTCAACAGAAGGAACTTTAGGAGAGAAAATCAGATTGTTGTTCATTTCTACTTCTTTTTTGCCTTCTCCCCACCTCATCCCATCACCAACACTATTTCTTTCAAATGATTGGAATTCATTGTTTCAAAGACAAGAACAAAAACAAAACACCTCTGCTTCCTGGGTAAAGCAGCAGACCCGTAGTTTTCGGGGGCTCTTGGTGGTGGAAGACCATGGCTGAACTCCTTCCGGTCCTATGGGGAGGGGGTGGGGGGGTATTCATCCTCTTCACAGCACAGTGGGCTCAAGGGGGTCAAGTGTGAAGGAGATGGGAAGAGACTGGTGGCCCAGCTGCTCTCTTGATGTCTTTGAAAAGAGGATTTTTGTGGCAAGGTGCAAAAACCCCCTTTAGATTTAGCACAGGGGAAACATGTTGGTACTGTTCTACCTGGTCTCAGGGACAAATACATTCAAAGAGTTAAGCCCTGTTGGGCCCCTCTTCCATCTCTGTCTCAGCTGCTCTTACCATGAACGGCTCACTCTCTCAAACCAGGCTTCTCCCCCAGGCTCTCCCTTCAGCTGCCCAAAACTCCAGGACCCATTCTTCTTTATCAACGGAGAGCAGGCGCTCCCTTCTCTCACTCTAATGTTTGAAATCCCAGGGCAGTCCACTTCTCTGCCCTATTTGGGTTTCATGCTCACATTCTGTAGCCCAAGGAGCAGAGAACATGATTAACAACTCACAGTAGGACCACAAGGTTGGAGGGAAAGAAGAAGTACTTCCCCAAATCTGTTTTTTGTTTTTTTAAAGATTTTATTTATTTGACAGAGAGAGATCACAAGTAGGCAGAGAGGCAGGCAGAGGCGGGGGGAAGCAGGCTCCCTATTGAGCAGAGAGCCCGATGCGGGGCTCGATTCCATGACCCTGAGACCATGACCTGAGCCAAAGGCAGAGGCTTAACCCAGGTGCCCCCCCAAACCTGTTTTTTGAAGAAAAGAATGAGTTCCAAATCTGGATAAAGAATATGCCACACCTTTTAAGACTTGCGAGATATGGGGGCGCCTGGGTGGCTCAATTGGTTAAGTGTCTGCCTTCGGCTCAGGTCATGATGCCAGGGTCCTGAGATTGAGCCCCACACTGAGCTCCCTGCTCAATGTGGAGGCCTTCTTCTCCCTCTTCCACTCCCCCTGCTTATGTTCCCTCTCTTGCTGTATCTCTCTGTGTCAAATAGATAAATAAAATCTTTTTAAAAAAAGAATTGTGAGATACTTTTTTCCCCCCACATTTTAATGTCTTGGAAATCGTGATCAATATCATGTCATGTTTAATTGGCAGCATTTCTTCTTTTTTAACATTATACAAAATATATTTATATATAAATACACATATTTATATATAATATATTAATATTATATGTTGTATAGTATTATATAATATATATTTTTATATATTACATAGCATTATATATTTATATAATTTTATATTTTATCAAATAGAATATATAACGTATACATTTTATATTATATATAAAATAGTGGTTCCAATAATATTTTATGTTATATATAAAATAGTGGTTTATATTATATATAAAATAGTGGCTCATCTTGTAACGGATGGTATCTTAGATTCAAGGAAACATGGTATGTCTGGAAGGCATGTGAAGGTCAAGAGGAGAGGAAAATAGGAGCAGACAAAGGTAGCAGTAGACGTGACTGCCTGGATAGGAGAAAATACCAAGGATCAAAACCTCAATACTAAGGGAGGGAGGGAGAGGTTAATGCCGTGCAACTCTGTCATGTTTTTGTAGACAAAGAACCTGAGCTTCTGTCACTGACTCAGACAAGTTGCCTGGGGGAAATTGTTCCGCTCCTGGAGCCTTTGTTTCCAGCTTAGGAGCTGACAGTCCGGGAGCCTGCCTACTTCTCCGGAACGCTGTAGGAGCGAGGAGGTTGACAACCTGCTGGGTGCAGGTCTCTTACCCACCCTTCCGGCAGTTTTCAGGACAGTTCCTGGGGCAACAGCGATCTTTCTCGAGCCCCGCGGGCGCCCCAGGAACCCCTTGTCGGGAGCTGAGCGTTGCCCGCATCCCGCATCCCTGGTCTTTGGTGTTCCCGAGCCACTTCAGTAACGATCCTCGATCCTCGCTCTTCGTGCGTCAGTCCTAATTGCTCCGAAAAGAGCAAAGGGGCCACGGAGCTGGCCGCAACCCGAATGACTTTGCAGGCCCTCCTGCTGTGCCCTCCAAGTCTGTTTTCGAGATTTATCCCCACTCAGAATTAACGAGAAGGAGGAGGAGGGGAGGGAAATGCTAAATAGCCGCGTCGTGTTACAAATTAAGTTCGGTTTCCACAGTGGCAAAACACACGGGGTGCATATTAACCAGGCGGCGTGTGGCGGGGACTTCTCCGAGGGTTGTTTTTGCTTTTTGTCTCTCAAAGGCTTTCCAGATCCAACGTCCTTGCAGCCTTTTCTGGAGAGATCCGAGTCTGGCGGAGACAAGCTGACTGAGCACATTCTCCTACTTGTTAAAGCAGAAAGTGCCGGTGGTCCCGGTGTCAGGGGAAACACGGGGTGCGAATGAGGCTGGGAGATGATGTGGGGGCGGGGGGATGGTTGGAGGTCCGTGTTCTCCCCTCGCTGGGGCCCTGGGGTAGCCTGTTGAGGAGAGAGAACCTAAGACCCCATTAACAGCAGTTGAGTGGTTATTCCCGAATCCCCCTTCCATGCACCTGCCAGAGCAGCGCCGTGGATCCCAAGGAGTGGGCATCGCCACGCAGGCTTTCCACTGCGTGGGGGGATGTGGCAAGAAAGGGCAGCGATGCACGAGGCGCATCGATCTTGTAGACACAAGCCTGTAAGAAAAAGGGACGCATCATCCTTCATTCCAGGAGGACTGTGAGCAGTGGGACTGTAAAAGGTCTGCCCTTATTAGAGACCATGTTCCCAGGCTCCGTTTAACTCTGTGACTGACGTGCAGTGAACACCAGCACCATGGGCGTCACGTGTCATGGACCCAATGACACATGACTCATCTAAAGGACAAGAGATTCTGCTTCCTACAGTAGTTGGTAACCGTGGTGTGCGTGCAGTCTCCCATTTCATGGCATTATGGACTGTGGGGACATTTATTCATTTATTCCAACATTCATTCAACAAGTATAATTATTGAGTGTGCCTACCATATGTTCAGCCCTGTTTGAAGCCCTAGGGATGCGGCAGTAAACAAAGCAAATTAAAAATGAAACAAAAATCAACTCCCTCTTGATGAAGGCTCTGTTCTGGTGGATATGCGTAGATCAGCCTCTCCAGCACCCCCTCTTATGGTGTGGGCATTACAGTGTTCCTTTGGGGAGCTGGTCCCGGGCTTTGTGATGGAGATGAGCCTGAGGAATCCTTGTTCACAGAAGCAGGTGCACGCAGGCCAGCTAAGTGCCGAGGATGGTGCTGGAAAAGGCTGGGGTGGGGGATGACAAGCTGGCAAGGTGGAAGTCTAGAACTGTGGCTGGCCACCTCGGCCACATGCTGGGACAGGGGTGTCTGGGAATGAAGCAGACCCAGAGGAAAGCCAAGCTGAGCAACGGAGAGAGAGACATCCAGAAAACTAGCATGCTTTCCATGAACCAACAATTTCCATTTCCTATCAGGCCAGTTTGAGTTGGGTTTCTGTTATCCGCCACCAAAAGATGCCTGACATATAGCATCTGGGGGTGCTGGGTGGAGACATAAAATCGGAGTTGGTTTTCTGTGGCTCTCTTCCTCTTTAGGGCACACCTTTCCCAGAAAAATCCCGCACACACATCGAGGCTATGGCGATCCCAGGTCATTCCCCAAATGTGTTCTATTCCTTTAACCCACTGGCTTGAAAGTGCAAATTTCCCCTACTCTGGCACTCAGGTCCCATCTCTTTTCACAGTGAGATGACGGAGTGTATAGGGAGCTACCAGCCTTCAGAGGCCAAGGCAGCAGGTTCTGAAACCTATCCTTGCAATGTACGAGCTGTGTGGCCCAGACCCTCAGTTTCAGCATCCCCTAAATGGGAATTCGAGCCCCATCCTCCTGGCCTCATATGTAGGAGGAGAAGCATGATGAACAAGTCTCCCTTTGTTTCCATTCTATCATTTCTCTCCCATCTCAACACTTCGCATGTCGGACCAATTGTAATAAATGGATCAGGTTGCTGAAAGTACATGAATGAAACAAACAAACAAACAAACAAACAAACTAGGGGCTCCCCAAGCAAGAGCAGACTGGCTATCCACCTTTACAAGAGGTTTTTATCTGGCTCAGGTCCATGCCAATGTTCTGGGCCAGCTTCTACCCCATAGCCCTGAAAATTAATGCAAGAAAGGTTAGTAATGATACCAAGATGAAGTGTGTTTCTTTCCAGGGGTATTTACATTTTCAACTGGAATCGTCTCTAACTGTAAATGGATGGCTCTTAATTATAGGCATTAAGTGGGGGCTGGAGGGAGATAGTTTGCAGGCATGGGCAGAGGCGGGGGACGTCAACCACATCAGCACCCACAGGCGCTCTCAGTGGGTGAAGCCAGCACTAGTGTGTGAACTGTTGCCACCATGTGCTCTGATCTCCCCCAACTCCTCTCTGAAATAAACCTGTATGGTTGGGGCCTCGGCATCTGAGCCACCATTCCCGCTGCAGTCATGGGGAGAGAGAGAAGCCAAGCCCTGCCCCGCTGCAGAAATGCCAACCCTTCTCCTCTCAGCTTCTCTGGAGGCTTGGCGTCCTAATGATCCATCTGTTAGCGGCAGTGACTGGGGCTCTGACACAAAAATCAAGGACAGTGGAAGAGGTTTCCTGGTGGTCGATGGGGTGGCACTAACGGCCTGTCTGCAGGGACAGCAGTACCAGGGTGGGTGGGATGCCCAACTCCCTACACCCACAGGGTCAGCAGTCTAATCGAGGGCTGCAACACGTGCAGAGTTCTCCTTCCTGCATGCTTCCGGGAGCGCATTGCTGGGGCTTCTGAATGTAGGGCCTCTCTGCCAGGTGCTCCGGACCCCTCAGTGCCTCTGTGAATTGAGAACTATTTGCTCAGTAAGTTAATTTCTATATCAGTTGGCGAGAGTAGATTTCTGTGGTTTGCAAATCAGAATTCCCCATAAACACCTGTCCATTAAAGACTTCCAAATCTCCATCCCAGTGCCGACCTCTCGTATCTTCTGAACTTCTCCTCTTGTTTTTAGCCAAGAATCCCCACTTGTTATATCTTCCAAATTTACTCAAGATCGTGACTTTCTTCCTGAATGTCAGCTCTTCAATTTCACATAATCATCAACTGTTTCTCTGGTGCCCTGGTCCCTCAGTCGTAATTAGCGTCCTATGAATCTAATCCTTGACTCCTTTTTTTTAAACAACCTCCATCCATCCTGCCCCTCAACAAGCCTGTCTAGGCAACAAATATTTAAGGCATGCCCACCAAGCTCCAGGCACCGGGAGTGCGGCAATGAGCCTGACAGACCTTGTCTGGCCTTCGAGGGGGCCCGGCCCAGCACACAGACTCTCCTTTTTTATAGTTCCCCCAAACCATCCCAGATTCTCCTCCAGAAGCACGTCCATCTTGTCCCTGAAGTATCAGCGACACACTCCTTGCTTTGGGCTGGTTTTTGTCCACCTTCCTTTTTGGTGTGTCTTCCTCTGATGTATTTTGAATCACCTCACGTCTCTTGTCAGACACCCACAGTGGTGCGTGACAGTGTTGCAAATCCAATTAGGACCTTGGATAATATGGCCTCACGGGCCCCTGGCAAGCGCCTCTCTTGGCTCGCCGTCGTCATCTCTAACTAAAGCACCACCTTCAACTTGCGTTTTTACCGAGACAGCCGGTCCTTGCGGCTCCAACCCCGGAGCCCACTGAATTACAACAGGCCGTTCCCCACCCAGAATGCCTCTCTAACCCAAGTCAGACAGCAGAAGGCTCTGGGAGGTATTCTCAGAGCAGTGCCGCCAGGCTCCAGATGCTCTAGAAATCCCAACATCCTCTGGGCACACGCATTTTTTCCCCTATACAGTTTTTGTTGTTTGCATTGACACAGCTGTGCATTTTTAATTTATATTTTGGTAGGTGTGGATGTCTGTGTGTGTCTGTGTTTTCTACTCTTGGAGACCATAGGTTCCTCAAAGGCATAGACTGTGTCTCTTATTTCCAACTCTCCTGGCATGCAGTTAGAATGACGATGGTGTTATTAATATTTTCATTTTCCTTTATTGCTTACAAAGTGCTGCCACAAATGTTATAAAGTCCTCACAGCAAGTGAAGACCTTAAGCTACGGCTCAGGCAGACCTAATTACATCCTGACTCTACAACGTAATACAGACCTGTGTCTCGGTTTATTAATCTGTGAACAGGGCACGATGATGCTTCTGAGTTCATAGCATTGCTGTAAGAATGAAATAAGTCCAAGTAAGAAAAGTGTCTAGCACATAAAACAGGCCCAGTTAGGAGTATTGTTATTGTTTGTTGACGTAACTGCCTTCATTTTACAAAAGAGGAAAATGAGGCTCAGAGAGGATAAGGAATCGACTTAGGAACTTGAAATTGCAAGACACCTGGGTGGCTCAGTCGGTTAAGCGTCTGCCTTCCACTCAGGTCATGATCCCAGGGTCCTGGAATCAAGTCCAGCCTTGAGCTCCTTGCTCAGCAGGGAGCCTGCTTCTTTCTCTGCCTGCTGCTCCCTTTTCTCATGCCCTATCACTCTCTCTCTGGTAAATAAATAAATAAAATCTTTAAAAAAAAAAAGAACTTGAAATCACCAAAGGGTAGACCAGAATATAGAATAGGCTCTAAGATGCTATGGCTGTACTGACCCCATGTACTGTTAGGATACCTGGCAATTCAAAGCATCATATACAGTACTTGCTGGGAGAGCCAGATGGACACTGCAGAAGTCTGTGCAGGATTCCAGAATAACCCAGAAGGGCTGGAGTCTTAAAAAGCAACTATGTAAAGAAGCCGGGGTAGGTTACTCTGACAAGAAGGTGTGAATTCTACTATTGACTTATACTTTTAAAAAGTGAAAGCACCCTTTCCCAAGAGGTCAGAAATGCTGAGTTGACACCTCTAGCGTGGACTGCCGATGGCTGCAGATAGAAGTGGAGGGAAACCGCTGGGGCACAAGACTCCACCCTTGCACACTAAGTTCAACACTATTTCTTATTCCATTTTTCCTCACTGGTGAGGAGAAAGGATGGCAAAGTTGCTAGTGCAACATTTCCCAAGGAACCCATCCCATTGATCCATATGTTGCTCTTCCATTGTCATGATATATAGGAAGGAAGGAAACACCCACTAGCAAAGAACAGCGCCATTTTTGAAAGACAATAAATTGTCCACGAGGACATTCTAATTGAGAGGCCAATTCTGTGGGGTTGTGAAGGGAGCACAGGGCCTGCCACATGATGAGCTATGTCACCCAGGGGGCACCTACCTGGCCTCAGGGGCTCAGGTTCCTTACTCTAGCAATGGGGATAATAATCCCCATTATGGGATTATTATGGGGATTTCATGAGTTTATACACTGAAGCACTTGGCATTATATCCAGCTTATAACAGAGTCCAAGATGTTTTGTTTTTTAATTCTGGGCTCTGCTCAGGGTCACTCCTGACTTAGTCCACTCAGCGATTTCCATGGAGCTCAACAAACCTGGGTAGGGATAAGTCAAGAGTATCTTCTCTGTGGCTGATGGCTCCCTGTGATGTTAGGAGCTAGTCTGAGTACCTTGCTGGCTTCTGAACACCCAAACCCTGAGGAACATAGCCTATTGTATTTTACTTTCCTTGTAAAATTTGACATATAATCTTCATACAAGAAAGCATACAAATCTTAATTATATAGCTCAATGCATTTTTACCATATGTACACCCTGATTATCATGATCCAGATTATTCTAGAAATTTCCATTACCCAAGGTTTCCCCCTGCCCATTGCAGACAATACCCCTCTACCTCCAGAGATAACCACTCTTCTGGCTTCCATCATCTTAGATTTGGTTTGCTTATACTTGAAGAATTTGTTTTTAAAAGAAAGAAAGAAAGAAAAGCACTCCTGTTTTCATTTTTTTTAAAGAATTATTTATTATTTGAGAGAGTGGGGGATGGGCAGAGAGAGAATCTCCAGGAGACTCCCTGCTGAGTACAGAGCTCAATGCAGGGCTCTATCCTCAAACCCTGAGATCATGACCTGAGCCAAAATCAAGAGCTGACACTTAACCAACTGAGCCACCTGGGCGCCCCAGCACTCATGCTTTTAAATCACCTGCCACCATCTCCCAGGATAATTTCATTGTAACCTAAGGTTCTTCTGAAATTGAAGAGGTGGGAAGGGAAAAAAACTAGACTGGTGTGGAACATGGGGTTAGGAGACACAGAGCTTTGGGAAAGGGTACCTGGAACCTGAGGAAAACCCTGGAGCCAGAGGGGAAACTATTCACGGCACAGAGGTGTTGACAGCTTGGATGGTGAATAAAGGCCTCTGAGGAATTCTACTGGGGGCTCCATTCTCACTACACGGAGACCTTTCAAGACAGTCTACGCTGACGCTGACGTCAGAGGGGTTGGATTAAAGAAAGCCTTCTAGGTAGAAAGTCAGTTTGCCAATTGTCTGCACAGATGGGCAAGCACCTGCGGTCATCAGGCCTGAAAACAAGCCTCATGGGCGGAGGGGGGTGGCTCCCGGCAGGCCACAAAGAGGGGAAAGAGGAGGAAGAAATAAGGCGATCCCAGATAGTGTGTGAATAGCTGTTCCTGTTCAAACAACTCTACACAATCCTTTAGACTTCCAGATAATTTTCCCCTGTTAAACTGTGAGGGGATTACATTAACAATGCATGATTCTTCTGTTGACACTTGGGTGATCTGTGCTAATAGAAGGGAAGGAAGGCCAACTTCTTAAGACACTGTGGCCGGGGACCACACTGCACTGGGCTGGAACAATGGAGGGTCAGGGTCATCCCACCCAGCTCCGGGAGCCATTGTGAGACCTATCAGGAGACAGAGCTCCCTCCACCCCCAACTCCCCTCACTTTTTCTTCTCAAACCCAGCCCCCACTGAGAAGGAGCTCTGAGCAGTCAAGCTATGGGATTGCCCAGGGCCAAACTTTAAGACCTCTGGCCATTGGGGAGGGATCTAAGGTTTTGGCCTCTAATCGGGTGGCCAAACAATCAGATTCAATTTATCAAATAGAATTAGCCTGAAAATAGGTAAAGATACAAGGCTGGTAGTTTGACTGATGCTCTTTGGTGCCTTTCTTCCTTTCCACTGACGGCATTCTCACAGCTGTGGGAACACGACAGCAGGCTCCCCCAATTCTTTTTTTTTGCCTATATATCTTTAATGAAGGAAATTTTAAGCGTGGCCCAAAATACGCTCATCTGTTTATAAATTACGCACACAGACTCCTCTGCCAGTGTGTTCCGTACAGTAAAAACAACGAAAAGAAAATCTGAAAAAGGAGGTGAAAGATGAAATAAACAATACTCTCAAACTGATTCTACTTTCTAACAGGGAAAAAAATATTTTTGCTTTAGTCAAAAAGAATTAATATGTTTTAGCAGGAGCAGTGGTTCAGGAAATCTTCCACCCGTTGCAACAAGACAGTCTGGGGTTTCGGCTAGGGGAAGAGAGTTCAAGTCTTGGTTTGCAAGACTGTAAGAGCTGACAAAATTCCTTTACCCCGGGCCATAGAGACAAAAGAGATGCACCCCTGGCTGGGATCGAGAAATCATGTGAGTTTATTTTTTTAGTCTTCTCTGTAAATCATGCAGATTCTGTTGAAATATGGCCTTGAAATTTCTATCTTCCTTGACGTCTGTCAGTTGTTCTTACAAGGTAATCTTGAACTCCTGTCATGCTATTAGTATTCCCAACAAATGAGTTCAGAACCCACCGGAACTCTGCCTGGAGGTTCTTTAAACAGGTTAGAAAATTTTATTTTCAACTTTTTAAAAGAGTGTGGACTGACAGCATGTTTATGCTATTTGTGCCAACAGGTGAAAAATTCAAACCATTTCCAAAATGCTCTTTTCACATATAAGTTTCTTTAGAAAGACTTTCTTACTTGTTAAAATGTCACCTTTACCTCGAGGGGACAGATGAAGTATGCTTATTGTTTCAAAAAACTCTGCTTCATAACATTTGTCATCATAGTAAAGGTCTGCAAACACAAAACACTTGTTTCTTGTGAGAGAAAAATGTGGAACTTACCTTTAAGTTTGACAAATCTATTCAGAACTTTTCCATCACCAATGAGTGGTTCAAAATATTTTCATGATCACTCTCCATCTCAATAAAAAGTATTGCTGATTCTCCAGCCTGATACCATAGCAACCAGGCACATGTGAAGGGCAGAGGCTCTCAAGATCTGAAAAGGGTAGAAGGATGAGGGCACCGTGGCCAACCCTCTGCCTTGGAGAACTGCTCTCTACTTATGGGGTGGCTCCCATGCTGTGTGACAAGTAACCCTTTGACATTCAGACTGAGGGTGCCAGTGACAAGCCACATAATACATTTTGTTTGGGTTTTGGATGAAAAATAAATATATAGAGAAGCTTGAAGTGTCCTAGTGGCTCACATCCCACTTTGGAAACATGTTAGTCTTAAGTTGGCTTAACTTTGAGTCCATACAGTTCATCACTCTAGTTGTGAGATGTTGGGGACATTTTGCAACTTTGCTCTGCATAGGATCCCTCTTCAAACTTGGGATGAATACAAACTTGGGCAATACTGACCTCATAGGCTTGCTATGAGATTACATGAAGTCTGACGTGAAATCACTTAGTATGGTGCCTGGTACAATGAAAACTGACTATAATAATGCTTGCAGTTCAGGTTCCATTCATTAAGAAGCCCATTTTTTTTTTAAGATTTTATTTATTTATTTGACAGACAGAGATCACAAGTAGGCAGAGAGGCAGGCAGAGAGAGAGAGAGAGGAGGAAGCAGGCTCTCCGCTGAGCAGAGAGCCCAATGCAGGGCTCAATCCCAGGACCTTGAGATCATGACCTGAGCCGAAGGCAGAGGCTTTAACCCACTGAGCCACCCAGGTGCCCCAAGAAGCCCACTTTAACCAGATTTTGCCAGAAAGAGTTTCCTGAGATAATCTATCATTCCTTCCCACTCCATTTCATCCACTATCCCAGATCTGACTTTGGGTGTGGCAAATACATCTCATTGGATCTCACATGTTGGATATCACATGTTGGATCAGTAATAGTAGCTTCCTGGAGCCCTGGGTTGAAAGGCACCGTGATGTTGAGTCTAAGTTCCATGAGGGGAAAAGTGCTGTGATTGATTAGCAATGTCTGTGAGTGGCACAAGAGGAAGAGATGGTAGCAAGCTGTCCCAGATACTACTGATCCTTATCTCATTTCTGGGCACCTTCAGGACCAGGAGAGTGTGTTGATCTTCCTCACATGACCTGTCCCTAGCATAGTTTCTGTAATATATCAAGGAGTCAAACAAGGCTTGTTGGATAAAATGAATACATCAACAAATGGTTCTACCTTGTCTGTTACTTCCAACACCTCCATTAGCTTGAAGGAAAGTATTGTCTTCTAAAAGAAGTTTGATCCTAAAGACCTTCCCAGGGGATTTGGAGTTGGACCGGCCAGTCTGACCAGGTACCTCAGGTTGAAGAAGAGGCTACGGAAGGAGGGCTATGGAAGAAGGTGACCCCGAGGAGAACATGCGAGTGGCATGTGGGCAAAGTCCATGTGAAGCTTGTAGGACACAAACTGAAGTCTGACAAATTTTAAGTCCCATTAAAATGACAGTGACTGTCCTAAATTCTGTGAATTGAACAAAGGAGTATTATATATGCTTTTAAGCCAATGTTTTAAAAAATTGTTGGATAACAGATACAAAAATATTTCTGTGAGTGTGAGAGGCTTGCAAATCACAAGGGTAGCTGGTGAGCATTCAGTTTTGCTTCCTATGAAGGTGTGATTCTATGCTGGAGGATGGTGGCTGCTTTGTAAGAAAAACTTACTCTGTGTGGTTTGGCCAAAGAGACAGCTATGAAGCTTAAGTATTTGTAGAAATATGGAAGGAAGGGATCTTGAAGATCAGACCAAGGAGTCCAACCTTAGTCCACTTCACCATCCTACCACCAATGTGCCATGGAGATGACCTTATCTTTTCAAACTATAGTAAATTGACCTTACAGTTGACTCTTGAGCAATGCAAAGTCAGGGGCACTGACCCCCTACACACTCAAAAATCCATGTTAACTTTGACTCCCCCCCAAACTTAACTACTACTAACAGCTTACTCTTGATCAGAAGTCTTACTGATAACATAAACACTTAACACATATTTTGTACGTTATATGTATTATATACTGTCTTCTCACAATAAAGTCAGCTAGAGAAAAGAAAATGTTATTAAGGAAATTGTAAGAAGAGAAAATACATTTACAGTACCACACACTATCAAAAAACATCCAGGTATAAGCAAACTCACACAGTCCAAACCCATGTTGTTCAAGAGTCAACTGTAATTGAGTTTTAGACATTTAAAACATTTATCATGCCCTCTTAAGCTACGCCAAGATTGCCAGGGTATTATAAAACTTCAACGAAGAATGACTATAAGCTGTGTGTGCCCATATAAAACAGATAGGTAGTTATACATGTACATTATAATTAATGTAAAATTACAATTTAATGTCCGCCATTTACTGTTGAGTAATGTTCATTATTCACTATAAACAGGCAACAGAAAACACCCACTTGAGTTGTTAAGCATGCCTTTGATTTCCTGACTCTTTTATGGTGGCTCAGTAAATTAAATCACTCAGTGTTCTCCTCTGGAGGAGAGAGATTTTCTTGTTGTTTGTTTCATAATAACATTAGTCAACTCTTGACTAATGTTGGATATGAAGTTACACATTAGCCATGCATTAAATATTGTTTGTTGTGTGTACGGACTGTAACCGTGGACGGTAAGCTTCTTTTGGCATTTGCAAGAGCCCAATAAACAGCACTTCTCTTCCAGGATCAAGTTCTGAGCCAACTGAGAAATCACACAAAAGAATAAGACAGCCAAGAAACTAAATCACCTTTTTCTCCCACTGATGGAGCTGATAACTGGAGAATGAGGTTTATAGATGCAACCAGACTCTAGAATTAGGCAAAGCAGCTTACCCAGTCAGAGGCAGATGTAGTCCTCAGATGTAGTCCTCCCAGAACTTACATCAGGGAGGAACACGAAAGCACGTGCACACCTGCAGAAGAGAAGGAGACCTGAGCTCTGAGTCCTGGCATCACCTTCCAGACTCATGAATAGACGAATCGCTCCGTGTACCTCTTTTCCAGTGTAGACCCATGGCCTTGAAGTTGTGCAAGGGAACGGTGCCAAATTCAGAAGGACAACAGAAGGTCATCAAAATAAGTTGAATAAGATAAAAAATGCAGGAAATATGTCATTATTCATCTGAATAATATATTTGAAAATAGGCTCTGGGAAGATCAGAAATTTTTTGTTTGTTCACTGCTATATCCCCAGTGCTTAGGAAGATTAACTGGAACATATAAGGTGTTCAACAAATATTGACGAAGTGAACAGACAGGCAGGAGGAGTAAGTGAGCAGGCAGAGAGAATATTACCCATATAGCTCCCTCCTCATAGAAAGAAATGGCCTTCCTCACACATCTAAAAGATATTTTTAAAATAACAATAGCTGGTGGCTGTGTGATGGACACTGGGGAGGGTATGTGCTGAAAAAGTATGTGAGAAAAAAATAAATAAAATCTTAAAAAATTAAAATAAAAAAATAATAAAATAAGGTAACAATAGCTGTCCTAGGAAAAAAATTTTTTGATTGGACAACTTCGCCATCACATGGTTTCATAGAGTTATTTGTGGTTAAGGAAAAAGAACGGGATTATTTACTAATATTTACTGAACAGATGTTAGGTGTCAGGCACTGTCCCAAGCGTTGACGAGTATGAACCCCTCTAAATTTTGTAGCAATTACTTCAAATAGGAACCACTGCTGGCCCAGTTTAGGGATGTACAAAAGGACAATGCTGTAACAAAGTCAGATCCAGACATTTGAGTTCCTGAGCTCATACTATTAACCACGACACATCATTTTACCTTTGAATCACATCTTTTTTTCTCCCGCTCATGTGTGCGCGTATCACATCCTTTGATGGGATTGTTTTTGTCTCTGGGTGATTTAGTTTCCGCGTCTATAAAAAGGTGGTAAGGACACTAATTTAATACAGTGGGGCTAAATAAAATAATGAGTGTTAAACACAGCACAATGCTTGGACCATAGTAACTGATTTATAAAGAGCTGTTATCGCCTGCCTTGTTGATGTTAACATTGCCCCTATTGCAAAGTCTCTGTCCCATATTCATCTCTAGAACATCCACTTTTGGGTCCCCCCAGATGCAGTCAGCTGCAGCAGGAGGGATGGGCTCCCACGTCCATTTCCTGTTGGACAGAACTATAGACTTAGTGGGTTCTGAGCTCTGCTTCTTCCCAAACACATGGTCTGGACGTTCTTCCCATGGTCAACTCTAACCGTTGCTGGGCCTCACTGTCCATGTTATAAAGGAGGCCAACACCTGCCCAGCCTCTCTTCTCAGGGTGGTCATGAGAGCACACACAGGGTTTTCTGTGAAGGAGAAAAGCATGTGTGTGACAAACTACAGGGCTGCGGGTATAGGTGCAGAATGAATGCTCCTGTATGGAAGCAGCTCCTTTCCAGTTCCAGAAGAGCCCACCACCCACGCTTCTCTTCCCTGACCAAACTGTGAACCAATCGTGATATAAGACAAAAGAGCAAGGCACCCGGAAACCAAAATGTCACCTTTTAAATTTACCGAGAAAGCTGTTATTGGAGAATTTGACTTACATATGCAGGCTTCTGGATATACTGAATTCTGGAAAGAGGTAAACCAGCCTAACCCAGTCAAAGACAGTATGTCCCTCCAGGGGTCAAGGTTATTTAAGTTAAAAGAGATGATGCTTGCAAGAGCATAGGGCTCGTGATCCAACTAATGTGCATTACTATTGTCATTACTAAGGAATTTGGCCAAATGCAAATGGGGGAGCTTGGCATTGAGTAGTGTCATACAATCTGCCACTATTTCCTAGGCTAGGGAATAATGTCTCCACATCTGACACAGAAGGCTCTGAATGCCCTGCACCTCAATTTCCATTAACCCTGGGGAAAGGGAAAGAAAGGTCAGACTATGATGGGGAAGAGAGCCTAGATTCCTTCCCGAATACACTGATGCACCCGCCTGCTTTCCTCCTAACTCTCTATAATATAGACACAAAACCTCCAGGAATGTATTGGAGACATGTGATTCCCAAGAACCCACTCATCATCCGTAGTCATTAAGGTGTGTTTCAGTGTTTTTCTAGAAAGATTTTGAAGTAGAATTTTTGTTTGTTTTTTTTTTCCTTCCTTCTATCCTTCCTGCCTGCATGCCTCCCTCTCTCCCTCCATTTCTTCCTCCCTTCCTTCTTTCCTTCTTTAGCTAAAGAGCTGTGAGCAGGAGTAGATGGCTTGGTTCCAGAAAGGCGCCAAGGTGAATTAACACTGATTCCCCTGAGGGAAAATGTAAAACTGCTAATAACTTGTTTGCAAAGGTAGGCGAGGTGGAAAGTATAAGCTTAACGTTCCCTACAAGCTGCAGCTTGCTTTTCCGGGAGGAGAGAGTGCTCTCAAGAGTTCCAGAATACATTGTGCACCTGCCATTTGCCTGCTGGCCAAGTTCATCGACTCTTCCTCTCAATGATGACGCCTTTGGAAAGGAGTCTCAAGACCGTGTCTCATCTCTGGCATGGGATGGTTGGGACTTGTTAGCTGTTGAGCGTTTCTCTTGCTGTGGGGACCACATGGTCCAACAGGACTGAACCTGCTTGGAGGAGATGTTACAGGCAGGTGGGTAGTCAGATGGGGAACACGGGAGAGTAGGACCCCAGAGGACCCTATTCACAGTATCACTTTCCACCCATAGTCATTTCATACACTCAATTCACTTCACAGCTCTGAGGTCTGTAAGAGATGATCTTGTTTCCTCATTTATTATTTTATTGTCTGTCTTCCCCACGAGAATAGGAGGTCCCAGGAGGGCGGTGGCCTCATCTGTCACGTTCACCACTGCAATGTCTATGTCAAGGGCATGGCCTGACTCACAGTAATCAGGAAGTAAATATTTGCTGAATGAATGAATGAGTGAATGAATGAATGAATGAATGAAGAAATGAACCCTATCCTACACACTAGTTTTACTGAACAGGAGACAAAGCCACACAGTGACTTGACTGCAGTCACACGGGTGGCAGATGGATGTGGCCTAGAATCTGGTTCCTCTGACTCCGAGTACTTTCTCAATGCCCAGCTCCTTCAGGGCTTGTAATCACACATCATCTTCTCAGGAGGCCCCCTCTGGCCTCCGTACGGAACACACCATCCCCTCCAGCGAGCCAACATTTCACATTTCCTCCCAGCTCCACGCTCTGCTCACCGCCAGCCCCGACCTGTGAGCGCTTATCGTGACTCTATATATCTTATCTTGTTCTTGTTTGTCCCTACCTGGAGGATGGAGGCTGCAGGGATTTGGTCTGTAGGTTCATTGCTGTGCCCCCAGCCCTGAGCATAATACCTGACACATAGTAAATAACAGCTACTTGCTGCTGAAGAAAGAATGAGCAGGACTCTGGTCCTCAGCCTTCAGGGAGGCAAGAGGATCCACTCTCCGAATGACGGATGTAACTCCATTGAGTAGCGAGTAGATAGAACTTAGACACTAAACTTGTGTTCTCAGTACCTCTCGGGCAGGTTTAGCCTGGGTCTCCATTCTCCCATCTGTGTAATGGGATCACAGAATGACTACATGATGCCATTTCTCTAGACCCCTTTGCATGTGTCTGGCATCTATCTAGTATGTG
>PISX010023554.1:0-29563 GCA_004024625.1 Mellivora capensis
GCCACGGTCGCCAAACTGTGGAAAGAACCAAGATGCCCTTCAACAGACGAATGGATAAAGAAGATGTGGTCCATATACACTATGGAGTATTATGCCTCCATCAGAAAGGATGAATACCCGACTTTTGTAGCAACATGGACGGGACTGGAAGAGATTATGCTGAGTGAAATAAGTCAAGCACAGAGAGTCAACTATCATATGGTTTCACTTATTTGCGGAGCATAAGGAATAACACGGAGGACATGGGAGATGGAGAGGAGAAGGGAGTGGAGGGAAATTGGGGAGGGAGATGAACCATGAGAGACTATGGACTCTGAAAAACAACCTGAGGGTTTTGAAGGGGCAGGGGGTGGGAGGTTGGGGGAGCCTGGCGGTGGGTATTGTGGAGGGCACGCATTGCATGGAGCACTGGGTGTGGTGTAAAAACTATGAATTCTGTTACGCTGAAAAGAAATTTAAAAAAAAATAATTAAAAGTTGAAAAAAAAATGATATAATTTTTTATCCATTAAAATGTCAACTCTGAAAACTAACTGTACTGGGGAGTGAAGGTACAGCAAGACACACACTCCTTCTCTCTCTCCTGAGAGGAGAGCAGGCAGCTGAGCGGGCGGTTCCACACAGCTTGTCGGTACCCTGGGAGAAGAAAAGGCATCTAGACCAAAACTGAAGGCAATTTCCTCCAAAAAAAAAAAAAGAAGTGGTTTTAGAAGACGAGGACATGAATGTTGGACAAAAATAAAGGAAAAAGAAAAGGAAACTAACAAAATATCAGCACCCAAATGACAAACCCATATATATATATATATACATATATATATATATAATGAGAGAAGAAAACAGAAAAGGATCGCAGGTCTGGGAGGAACAAAGGCAACAATATTACTCATTTACCTCAAAAGCTGAAGATAAACTGTAACGAACCCCTTCCTGGAATGATATTCATTGGCATAGATATTGATTTTTTAAAACACTGATCAATATCGTTAAAATGTTATTACATTAAGAAGGGTAAACTTCAAGAATCATTTTTAAACGTTATACCAGATTAGAAAAATGGGAACCAGAGCTTCATGTATTTTCAAGACCTTTTTAAAAATTCCAACCTCTTTCTCAGTAACTACATGTGAAATTCCATGGTCTACCCAACTATTTTTTAAAAAAAAACAAAAACAAAACCCTTTGCTTTTATTTCAAGCACTCTTATGGTTTGCTTCTCCATTGACAAGTATCAATGGTTTGTGCGGGGGAAGCAGAATCAATTCATTTCAAAGTCATCTCTTTTGAAAGATATTAAACTTTTACTCCCTGAACATCCCTAGGGAAAAAGATGGGTTTTTTTTTCTTTTGCATGGAACACATGCCAAAACATTATCTTCAGCTACTGGAGCTGTAAATAATTACCAACTGTCGATACACGGAATTCAGATATTACAAATTCTACGTGACTTCGTGGGGGTCGGAACACACGTGCATAGGGAAGTCTTCCCTGGGATGCAAACCACAAAGCAGGAGCTCCTAGTTACAGACTGTCAAAAGCTGCTAGAAAGGACAACCAACTGTTTATTCCATAAGACACCCAGAGGTCGTAACTGTGAACACTAGTGATAAGAGCTGCATGTACCCTGTACCCCCACAGAACACATTTTTGAAGCCTTAATGCTTCTCTCCATTCCTACTTCCACAGCGAGACTAGGCCAAGTTCACGGCAGATCCCATCCAGACGGTCACTTCTCAGGGCGCCCTGACTCCAGTGCTTTCTCCCGACCCACCCGCTCTCTCCCTGCAGCATTGCTTCAGGACAGCACCCCCAGACCAGTCAGCAGCATAATTCAAGGGCCGCGATGAAAGCAAACAAAGGCGCAGGGGTGCAACCAAGGGTGGGCAGGGTGAGCGGGACAGGCCTCTCACAGGTGGCGACACTGAAGCTGAGGAAGCTGAAACCGGAAGTTAGGCCTTTGCGAGGTCCAGGTGACGGGTGAGGGAGGCATGAGTTTGGGCCGTGGCGTGGCTCTGAGGGTCAAGGTGGAGAGGGGAGGGTGGATTTTTGAGTGGATTTCTCTACACTGCCTCAAAGAAAATATTAAAAAACTCCCATCCGGGGCTTACTCCAATGCAAGCTCGTCTATGCAGCCATGCTCCAAAGTGCTCAGCAGGCTCACCACCGGCCCCGCCATGCTCTCCCCCTGCAGCACCCACTCCACCTGCTCTTCCTGAAGAACACCCAGCCGAAGGCCACACTCCTACCGCTGGACCCCGGGGGCCTTTTTATATCATTCATATCCCTCACACTCCACAACGCCTCAGAGTCTAATTACGAAGATTCAGGTCTTCTCTTGTCAGACGATACACTCTCCCAGGACAATTACGGTTTCTCTTGCACATCACCTCCACAAAAGAGTAAGTGTTCAGGAAATATTTTTGAATGGAGGGAGTTAATTGCCACTAATGAGAAAAGAAGAATCTGAAAGGACCGAATGGGCAGGAGGAGCGCATGTTGACTTCTCTTTAGAATGTAGCCAGCCATTCAGAACGGATTTGAGTAAAGGGCCTACTTTATGCTGCAAGGTACAAGGTAAGGTCCTTGCTATAGTCTGGAAAGAAATAAAACCCAGCCGACGGAGGGAAATGGAGAGCTACTGCCTTCTGTAAGGTGTAAGTGCGGAAGTCAGCAGGAGTTCGCTGCAGAGAATGATGGGCGGGGGCTGGGGGTTCAGAAGCCCCATGAGAAAAACTGAGCTGGGCTTTGAAAGATAGGAAGAGGCCATGGAAATATGGCATGAATCCTACGCCAAAGAAAGAGTCCAGTTTAAAAAAGGGAAGAAAGGAATTCGCTTTCAATGGCTTCGCTCTGATCCAAGCCATGCTCTCTATCCTCTGAATAAAGAATCCCGTCCTTTCTTGCTCCTAGTCTTGGTTTTCTGCTATCTACCCTCAAAGCAGCAGCTGGGAGGATTTTTTTTCAAATGTAAGTCAAACTACTTGCTCTTTACTCAAAACCCTCTAGGGGCCCCCATTTCACTTAGACTAAAAGCCAAAATCCACGTATACAAGGCCCACATGATCTGGTCCCTGGTCCTCTCTGACTTCAGGTACCACTATGGCCACCCATGCTCATGCTCACCCTGTGCCACTGCAGCACTGAGAAGGCATTAGCCGTCCCCCACCACAGGGCCTTTGCATCTGCTGTTTCCTTTGCCACAGAAGCTCTTCTCTTCAGTACCCACTTGGCTCATTTTGCTACCCCTTCACATGTTTACCAAATGCCCCGCTCTCAGTAGGACCCTCCCTGACCACTCTTAAAATTTCAACTGCCTCAACACTACCCTTTCTCTGCTTTATTTTTCCGCCATAGCACTGTCACATTCTAGTATCCAGTATGAGTGATTAGCGCCTCTCTAGTGTCTAGAGTCTCTCCACACTAGAATACGTGCTTCATGAAGAGTTAGAAAGGACAGACAGATGTCACCTCTAAGTAGGCAAATGAATTTAGATGGTTTTTCAGGAGAGCACCAAGAACAATGCCCATTCAATTAAATGATCGATTGTTGTTTTTAATTTTACAGGTGAGTCACAACCTGTGAATGCAAGGGATGTAAGTGACACAACTTCACTGGCACCATGCAATGGCTGTGGGTGGAAGCTGCAAACATACAGGTTACATTTCAAAGTCTGAGATTACCAACCAGTGTTTGCCATTATTACTGAGCTTCACAAAAGGCACATTTGAACAGAAAAAGGAAAAAGGGATGGAATCAAACAGGAAGTAATGATCATGTTAGAGAGGGGAGTCACATGTAAGTCATAAACACAGACTGCTAAACTGACCCTGAGTGTCCATACAAGCCATCTCCAATGCCTACCATGCATGAGGCCCTCTTCTAGCTCCAAGGAACCATGGATGAAACACGCCCCATTCTCAAGGAACTTAGAGTCTTAAGACTAGAAAAGGAATGGGCCGCCCAGGTGGCTCAGTTGGTTGAGCATGTGACTCTCGGTTTCAGCTCAGGTCATGATCTCAGGTTCATGAGACAGAGCCTCTGTCTCTGTCTGACACTGAGCTCCCTGCTCAGCAGGGAGTCTGCTTCTCTGTTCCCCCCACATTCCCTTCCCCACTCTCTCTCTCTCTCGCTCACTCTCTCTCCTGTAAATAGAAAAGGAATGAATTTAAAATAATAATTAATAAATCACCCAGTTTCTAAGATTCCCAGTGGTTTGGAGAATCATTTGGAAGAACCAAAAAAAATAAACGAACATCAACGTGCAGCATGTGGATAAGGAAACAGTTCTGCTCAGTATCACGATCCTGCTTATCGACATCAAGCTTAATCTCAACTCAAGAATTGGGATAAGAAATGTTGGAAACCTTTCCCGGAAGAACTACCTGTATTTTCACAGTACAATCGTTTTCAAATCTCTTTGACAAAAAAGAGATCTTTCTCTGCGTAGGTATCCATTATGCAGCTGCACTCTGTTAAGAATCTGAGGAAGAGGGGCGCCTGGGTGGCTCAGTGGGTTAAGCCTCTGCCTTTGGCTCAGGTCATGATCTCAGGGTCCTGGGATCGAGCCCCGCATCAGGCTCTCTGCTCAGCGGGGGGCCTGCTTCCTCCTCTCTCTCTGCCTGCCTCTCTGCCTACTTGTGATCTCTGTCTGTCAAATAAATAAATAAAATCTTTAAAAAAAAAAAAAAAGCAGAGGAAGAAAGCAAAACATATCACCAAACAATGAACTGCAGACTTCAAGCTTAATCCCCATTCAACCACTTCCTCCTTGCAGCCACAGAGTTGATCCCTGCCAGTCACGTCTGTCATTCATTCACTGAGCCTCAGCTGTTCCAACAATAAACTGAGGAAGAAGAGAAACTGCACGAACTGGTAAAACATTCAGGAATTCATAAGAGTCAATGAAAGAGATTTTGAATCACTTCTTGAATCACATGTGAAACCGCGGATGAATAAGGGCGTGGTAGCGTTAGAACAGGTGACAAGCGAAGGAGGAAGAAAATGAGAAGCAATTCGAATGTCACAGGATTAAATACAGGCTGTGGGAGGGTCGACCCAGCCCCGGCACAGTTTCTGTAATAAGGCTTTCACGACTGTGGCAAGAAAGACAAACATGACACGGTGCTATTGTACAATTCTCTTGAAAAAATTAACTCCTTTCAACTCTTGAAAAATTTCAACAACTTCCTTTGCTCTTTTTTCCTTCTAATAATTAAGCCATATTTGTGATTCTAATCTAAACTTTCCTGTATGTAAGGTAAACTGATACCCAAAATTTGAACTTTTCCTTGTCCAGGTCAAACCCTTTTCCCCCCTATTTACTATAAAACTTGGCTTCCCGGGGAGCCTGGGTGGCTCAGTGGGTTAAGCCCTCTGCCTTCCACTCAGTTCATGATCTCAGGGTCCTGGGATCCAGCCCTGCGTCGGGCTCTCTGCTCAGCAGGGGGCCTGCTTCCCCCTCCCCCTCTGCCTGCCTCTGCCTACTTGTGATCTCTGTCTAATAAATAAATAAATAAAATCTTTAATTTAAAAAAAATACTTTAAAAGTATTTTTTACTTTTAAAATATATAAAATATATTTTATATAAAATATATAAAATATAAAAAAATAAAACAGGACCTGCTTTCCTGTTATCTCCTGTCTACCCTCTGGCCCACTCTCACCCTCGGGTTATCTCCACAGCTGCCCCGTGATGGAGCGATTACTTCTAGATCTGACTTCCAGATGAGAGCACCAGGCGAGCGAGTGACCCGGCTGAGATCCACACGCAGGTCCTTAAAGCCTGCTTCTCTGCCCATACACCGCAGCTTCCTGGGGTTTCTATACCTGGGCAGGACCTCACTTTTGGTCCACCTACTATAAGCTTTGCAGGCACAGAAAGTCATTACTTATTACTTATTATGAGCCCCAGATTAATTACAAGTCAACTTTATAAGCCCAGATGGCTGTTGAGAAGTGGGAATCTCACTCCTTTAAGGCAGTCTTCACGGACTCTGACAACCCTGTAAAGTGCAGGGGTGACAGAGATCCCAGAGAGCAGCTCTGCCAAGGGGAGCCCTTCCAGAGTAGGACTCGGGACAAGTCCCACCCTTTACCTTTCTCTTCTCACCCATTTCTTTAAAGGACCAAGAATACAGAATTAGAGGGTTCCTTGTTCAAGCACGTGAAAGCCCAAGGTAAGCTGGAAGATGAAACTGCCTCCCATACCAGCTCCCGTTCTCAAGGCTCAATTCCATGGCATTGGAGGCACCCCAAAGCCAGCGCTGGGCCTCTGCGTCTGAAGATGAAGAAGGAGGAAATTAGTTACTCCAAGTGTGATGCTGCCTAAAGTACCGGCTTCCTCCCCCCAGAAGCACTGAAGCTCACAATAATCCTCGGGGTGCCCTGACAGCTCTCCCGCTGTCTTCAGAACCACAACCTCACACAAAGCAATTTGTTCTTCTCTATCCCTCCCCCACCCCAGTCTCGCCGGGGTCTGGCATAGTGGGAGACGCCCAGTCATTACTGCTAGTAGAACAAACGAGAACATACAATGAAGCAGGTTTGACGTCTCCTGCAGTGATTCCTAGAAGACAGTTCTTACAAAATAATGACAGAACTAATTTAGTTGGGCTGTGCACCAGACCAAAGGCACATAAGAAAAACTGCCAATTTCTCTCTAAAGATGCTGAAAAAATTTCATTTGTTTCCATGAGTCAAATTAGTTTAACTTATTAAATTTAAAGAAATTGGATTCCTGCCCCAAAATTCAATATACAAGATGCAGCATTTTAGTTAACAGATTAAAATCTATTCAAAGAAAGGAATCCATTCAGTTTATAAATGAAATTAAATTCTTACTTTTGCTTAGAATCCTGCATTATTAAATTTAGGAAGATACCACAGCCTTAAATAATTGTTTCAAACAAGTGAAAATCTCATTAAAATGAAAATCAATTATTGGTTGTAATTAGGGAAATATCTCAAAACACTACACACTTACCCATTATCGCTTTCATGCCATTTTTTTAAGTTTATTTATTTATCTATTTAAGTAATCTCTATGCCCAATATGGGGCTAAACTCTTGGACCCAAGATCAAGAGCTGCATACTTTTCAGACTGAGCCAGCCAAGTGCCCCTGCAATCTTTTTTTTTTTAAAGAAGGATCCCAGAGTAAACCAAAAACCCACTCTTTGTAACAGTAATAAGCCCTTCTGCCCTGATACATGAGTAAATGGGATAAGAGAAGAGATTCTGAATATAGCACTTTTCTCCTCCTCTTCGCCTTAAAGAGGAAAGTGCTCCCCTGTCCTCCTTCTGGAAGTGTGAGGACTTTGGTGGTCAGCCAGGCTGAGAACCAGAGAGATATTTATAGACTACTCCAGCCTCAATCCAGAGTGTCCAACCCAAGACCCACTCTTAGGCTCTTCTGACACTTTTCTCTTTGTGGTTAGGCAAGTTGGGCTGGGTTTCTGCCACAGACTTTAAAAATCCTAGACAACACACTGGCTTTGTGTAAGACCTACGTGATAGGTGAAGCTGGGAGGCAAAACTGAAAACTCCAAAGAATGTGACTTGCCCTACAAAACATGGTGTTAGCCAGGGAGGGGCAAGGGAAGAGAGACAAGAAAAAGCCTGGGGCGTGAGGGGTGGGGAGAGAGGGCAGGGAGGAATGGGGAGATCACAATATACAAACTTCCAGTCACAAGATGAACAAGTTCTAGGGATCCAGTGGCAATTACAGTTAATAATGCTGCATTATATACTTAACAGGTGCTAAGAGAATAGATCTTAAATGCTCTCACCACAAAAAAAAAAAAAAAGTAATTATGTGATGTGACAGAGGTATTCGCTAAAATTACAGTGGTGGGGGCACCTGAGTGGCTCAATCGACTGAGTGTCCACCTTTGGCTTGGGTCATGACGCCAGAGTCCTGGGGTGGAGCCCCATCCATCCCAACACCCCATCTTTGCCACAGGGCTCTCTGCTCAGCCAGGAGCCTGCTTCTCCCTCTTCCTCCCTGTCTGCCTGCCCCTCCCCCTGCTTGTGCTCTCTCCCTCCTTCTCTCTCTCTCTGTCAAATAAATAAAATCTTTAAAAAATAAAGTAAAATAAAACTACAATGGTAATCATGTTTTACACCTTATGTTATATGTCAGTTATATCTCAAAAAGCCTGGGGCTGGGGACAAGACCAAAGGAAAAAGACTGTGGTGATTAGGTATGCAAAGCATTTTTTTTTCCTGGGATATTTGGGTTAGGAAAAGAAAGATGGGAAAAGCAGCTACCAGGAATATGACAAGCAAGAGAATGTGTTAAACTATCATTTTCTAGACCGTCAACCCAAATCTACTAATCCTAACCTACCTATGGGGTGGGGCACATACATCAGATTTTTAACATACTCCCCAGCTAATGTTGTTAATGCTGAAACCTGAGAACTGCTAACATAAGAAATTACCAGTGAGCGAGTTAGTGCCCCTATGTAGTCCCATGTTAGACCAAATAACGTAGATACTATCTTCCCAAGTACATCCTAGTTTTTTAAACCACATTTTAAAAGAACCAAAAGGCAACTGAGAGATTTCAGCCTTTGTGAAATTTTTTCAATTCTATTTTTTTAAGGAGGAATAAAAACACTTTATCTTGTGTATTCAGAATCCCACACAAATTACCTTTACAGTTCAATTTACTATATAGAAATCATTTTGGTTTTGTATTTTCAGTTAAATTCTGAACGGAGATTACAATATTGTAAAAAAAAAAAGGGGGGGGGGAGGGACTGTTACATTAACTCAGTACTTTTTAGCATACCAAATTGAAATGCATAAGTTCAAACTCCAGATTTATGTGAAGTCTTCAAATTCTTAATTTTCATTAAGAAATGAAGAGACATTTTCATTAAGAAATGAAGACATTTCTTAAAGTTACCATCTCATTCACATGTGAAATTTGCAACTCTGAGCTATGATACATAGAACCACCCTCCTATGAATACAGCAGAGTTGACATGCCATGAAGCTCAAAGCTGTATAGTCAAGCCAAGGACTCAAAGTTGTATGATCTTCTAAAAGGTCTGCCATGTCTGGACCACAAAGCACAATCAATTCTATTTTCTATAGAATTTAGACTGACATAATTATTTACACTTAATAAAAATTTAAATAACACAAGACTTTATTTATCCCCATCTTTATTCAAAAACAAAAATTGCATGATATGTTGGCACATGACATTCCATAAGCTGAAAAGAAGCAAGAGAAAAAAGCAAGGGGAAGCAAGCCAGGGGTAAAGTTTATATGCAAAACTCACACCATTCAGCACCGCTCAGGTACTAGAAATAGGTCATTAATTTGTCTCTGAACTTTCTAGCATCCCAACCAAAAAGTTACAAGACTCACAGGCTCAGTCCTGTATCCATAATATAAATAAGAACGTTTTCCTGGTGATGAAGCCTAAGAGAATATTCTCCTATTAGTCTTCATGATAAACGAAGTACTAATGTGCATTCTTATATCTCCATCAACTACGACAGTATTCTTGTATTACCATTTTCATAGCAAATCACAGGCTTAACACAAATTGCTCCAACAGAGGCACATTCACACATAACTCTACAATGGTCTACAGTGTGTTAGCCACAACAAGAACCACCAGCCACATATGGTGGCTACTGAGCATCAGAAATGTGGCCAGTCCAAACTAAGATATGCTATAAGTGTCAAACACACACCAGATTTTAAAGACTTGGTACCTCCAAAGAAAAGTAAAATATCCCATTAATACATTTTATGTTGATTACATATTGAAATGATAGTGTTTCAGGTATATCAAGTTAAATAAAATAGATGTTCTTGGTTTTGTTTATTTAAATTTTGCTTCATTAACATACAGCACAATATTGGTTTCTAGAATAGAATTCAGTGATTCATCACTTACACACAATACCCAGTGTTCATCACAATAAGTGCCCTCTTTAATCCCATCACCCACCTAGCCTATCCCCCACCCACTTCCCTCCCATCTAAAATCATATGGTATTTGCCTTTCTCTGAATGACTTATTTCACTTTGCATACTATACGCTAGCTCGATCCATGTTGCAAATGCCAAAATTTCATTCTTTTGATGGCTGAGTAATATTCCACGATATGTGTGTGTGTGTGTGTGTGTGTGTACACACACCAAAACTTTATCCATTCTTCAGTTGATGGACATTTGGACTCTCTCATAGCTTGGCCATTGTTGATAATGCTGCTGTAAACATCACGGTACATGTGCCCCTTTGAAACTGTATTTTTATACCTTTTGGGTAAATACCTAGTAGTGCAATTGCTGTGTCAAAGAGTAGTTCTATTTTTAACTTTTTGAGGAACCTCCATACTGTTCTCCAGAGTGGCTAAATAGAATATATTTCAAATCACTCTTACCTGTTTTTACCTTTCTCAAGGTGGCTCCTAAAAGCATTAACTAACATGAGTGGCTCCTGGAATGGGGCTGTCTAGTAGCTAGCCTCTAGTTAAACTCAAGGATAAAATTTAAACTTAAATTTTAGAGCTTAGAGCAATAACTCGACTTCATATTTTTTAAGCAATTCTTGGTGAGTGTAATTTCTTATAAATGAGTTTTCCATAAGAATGTGGCTAATGGAAAGTTCAAGATAATGTCCACTAATAAAGATCTGACCTTGAATGACACAAGTGACTAAGGGCAAAGCCTCTGGGAGGGGTCTCATTCTTTTATCAACATGAAGGAGGCTGACCAGTACATGTGCCTACATAAAGGCCACTCTTCTCCTGCATGGAGGCTGGGTGGAGGGATAAGTTCTGGGCAACATCTTCATTAGAAAACAATTCTGGGTCTTGTCTATGCAGAGCCAAATGAGTGACTGACCCCACAGCTCTAAGGAAAAAACAGGCCCCATAAAATAGCCTGGTATATTTTTAGAGCAGGGCTAATCAGTGGGCCATTGTCCAATGAGATAATTCTAGAATTTCAGCAAATCAGTTCTAACACGATGCTCCATCCATAAGGACTATTGAGAATCCATGATGAAATTGGGGCCTCCAATGAAAACTACCTTATTTTCTGGTAAATTTGCTTTTAATAGTAATTAGTTATGTTTAAGTAATATGTTTAGGGAACTCAGCAAGACCTTTATATGTATTCATTCTGCCTTCAGAAACCATGCAAGTAAATTCACCCACTCACACAAGAGAGAAGGGGGGTAGCCACCGTTCTTTTCTAAGAAAACAGACTTTTGTGAATTGAAAGTATCTTATCACTGAGGACTGGGAGTTCCCTGCAAAAAACTAGTTGTAAACCTTCTTTTACATCACAGAGGTTTAGGGCCTCTGATTTAAGTGATGCTAAAATTTATCCGGCCATTACTTCTACAGAAGACTTTGAAAGAATCCAGCCAACAAAATTAGTTTTAAGCCCATGAGCTCAAAATCTAAATAAAAAATAAACTGCCCCAAGTGCTCTAATACCAACCAAATCCAAACCCAGGGTAGGGGCATGCAATGAACCACAAGTCTTGGGAGGTTTTCACAACAAACTAAGGCTGAAGAAGAAAAGAACATTCCAGTCAGGATCTGCATATATGATCATGAAAGAAAAATCCCCACTGACAGAACCTTCCTGATTATTAGCGACATTTGTTGATGTGAAGTCCAGCTTTAAAATATCATCTGCTGTAAGGTTCAAAGATAGCTTATATTCGGTTACTCTGAGTTCTACTTTTACGTAAGTTGTATTATGGAAAAATCAAGCTTAAACAGGAGGCTCCAGCCAACTGGGGTGGGCTCTGTAGTTGGGAGCATTTGCAAAGCTCGTGAGCCCCACCTAAAGACAGCACGCCCAGAGCTCAGCAGCTTCGTGTCAGGAATAAAGAACTGGAAGCTGAAACTTCAAAAACAAAACTGTGACAGGGCTCACATTTGGAAAGCATGAAACCAAGGATCAAACTTGCCAACCTAATTTTATCACAAGGAAAGAGCTGAGGGGCAAAGAAAAATAAATACTTCTTAGGGCTTCTCTCCCCAACTATAAAAATAGTATCTGCCCATCATAAAATTTCAAAGATGAGAAAAGCTAAAGGAGGTAAGTATCATCCATAGCGCCACTGCTCAGAGTCCCAGCCCACTGCAGTTTGGTCTATAAATACGCGCACAGCTATTTAAATGTACAGATGAGATGAGATCATACTACAGAGCACAAACTGTTTTGTAGCCTGCTCTTTTTCACACAAAATATAATGTGGGCCTTGTTATTCGTAAACATAGCATTACTCCATCCTTTTTAACAGTCATATAACATTCCATTGTAGGAACCAGCGTGATCTAACAATGCCCTCAAGACGGGCGTGTAAATATTGGTATAAATTGTATTGTAAACATATCCTCATGCCTTCATTACTGCACATCTGCCTGATTATTTCCTTAGGATAAATTCTGAGAAGTAGAATGGCTGGGTTGTAAGTTGTTGACAAGGGTGACCAGATCGCCTTTTCGAGAGAAGCTTCGGTGAACATTCCTCGAACCTGCAGTGCGGGGGACAGAGCTGCTCCACTCTCCATGCCTTCGCCAACCCTGGACGTTATCAGTCTTTGGAGGCAGGTTACTGGCTAAGGGAACAGGTTCTAGAACTAGTAAAAATTGGCTCTTACGACGTTAGATAATGCCCACCTGAGAGGTAAAAACAAATCTCATTTTTGTTTAAACTTTATCTGCCTGATTCTTACTGGGATTAAACATAGGACTCCTTATTTAATTTTTATAAACTATTCATCTCCTTGGCCTTTTTTTAAAGTAGTCAACCATATCATTTACAAATAATGATGATTTCTGTAACTTCCTGATTTGTTTTTCCAGGATAATTGCATTGGTTAGAATTTCTAAAACAAACTTGAATAAAATTAGTGGTCACAAATATCTTTATCTCATTCATGACTTTATGGTAACAGAAGCTTTTTAAAGTATTTCAAAATTCAAAATTTAAAAATGTGATAGCAACTTTTTTAATACATTTTCTTATAAAGTTGCTTTAAATATAAATTTTGCATTGTTTCTAAATTGTGGCATTCTTTTGGGGGAAAAGTATTCTTTGACATTTTAAATTAAAATGATTTTTATTAAGTAAATTTGCACACATCTTCAGTAAAGACCATGGTAATATGTAACACTAAGAATGTGACGTACAAAATTAAAATTATTATATTACTTAAATTAATTTTGTGAAACAAAAGAAATTTAAAAGGCAACAATGTAGTTTGTCCAATGATTCAAAATCAATTATTTTTGTTAAGGAAATATATCTGACAAATAACAGAAAAATTTTAACCCACCATTTGGAGCCAAAAATATAAAGCCCTTTAATTTTAAATGCTACAATTTGATCTAGTATTTTTACTCCTTGTGTTTTCATCCAAAAACAGCACATAAATTTCAAAAGAATGATTCCATTTCTCACAATTCACCCTCCCTTACTCCCACACTCTGAAAAAGGGCCTGGATTATTTCTAGATACAAAAGTCTTCAGTACATATTAAGGCCCTCGTTGCTAATCCCCAAAATGAAGGCTACTCGAGCCACAGAACAAGTTAGCTTCTTTTTAAAAAATTAAACGAAAGAAAGGATACTGTGCTAAAACTGTATAATAAATAAAATATTCTGGAAGATCTTTCCCAAGTATTAACAAATACATAAGTCTGCTTGTTCACTGCCTACCTAGAGATAAAATTATAAAGCAGAAATAATAACATATTTATTTTGCACTTAAAATGTGCCAGACCAGAAGCTCGGAGCTCGTCCTACGCGTATCATCTCCTACCACCCATTTACCTTCCCCCAACAAGGAAAATATTGCCACCCCCCCCACCCCCCGGCTGCACATTGCCTTTGCCACACACAACCTACTAAAAGCACCCTATAAACAGATTGCTAATGGCTCTTCGGGAGTCACTGCTGACCAGCTGGCCTCCACAGAAAGGCAATGGGAATTTTAAGGCTACCAGAACTACTTGAGAGTTTGAGCTTGGGCTGGTGGAGGATGGATCCCTTGAGTTCCCGACAACCAGCAAATCCCACCATGCAGGACAAGGTAAAATGACACTTAAGTATGACCAGATGGCTTCTTGTTTGCCCTCCTGGGACACTCTCCTTGAATAAGAGTGAGCATGACTAAGAAACTCTGGATCTACTTTTCCACAGAACATAAAATAAGGGAAGCTTACCAGGCAAAGCACACTAATTCAACAAAACTAGTCCCTGGCGCAGTTATAACACTTTACAATTAAAAAAAAAATGCTTCAAGTTTAAACAACCTAATTTTCTTCATTCTTTAATATACCAATACATCTAAGACACGTATGGACTATTCACCTGGAAGAGCCAAATGATTCCTAAGTAATAAGTTTATAGGTTATATGTATCTCTTCCCATTATTCATATTCCTATAACAAGCTCCAAACAAAGAAGAAATATTCAAATGAAGCCTAAGAAATAGAAATCACCTGGAAGGACATTGATAGAGCCCAATGCATGGAGTCTGGAATCAAGAAATGAAATTCTAAGTGCTGAGCCGCTGACATGTTCGGTGAGACACGAGATACATCAGTCTCCATTCTGATTTCATAAAGCTTTGACCATGTCAAGTTCCAAGTGCTGACCACTGCTTCATTTCTGTACAGAATTTTACAACTAAAAGGGCTCCCAGAGAGATTCTAGCCTAATTCTTTAATTTCTGAATGATTACACCAACTGACTTTTTTTTTTTTTTAGAGAGAGAGTGGCGTGCACACGTGCACGCGTGCGCACGCGCACACACACACACACGGAGCAGAGGGAGAGGCAGGGAGAGAATCCTAAGCAGGCTCCATGCTCAGCACAGAGCTCAACATGGGGCTCAATCTCATGACCTTGAGATGACGACCTGAGCTGAAACCAAGACTGGGATGCTTAACCGACTGAGCCACGAGGTGCCCCAATACCAACTGACTTTCTGAGGGCTGTATGATTTTTATTGCAAGGTCATAGAGTTTATAATTAACAGACTTAGATTATGACCTAGATTTCTCAAATAGATGCCTCCCCTCAACTACATGGTATTTTCCCTCTCAACGATATTCCATGTGAGGTCATTTTGCAGAGTAGTTCAATATACGTGCACACAAAAAAAACCTTTTGAAAAACTTTCTTCTTAAAAAATGTATACTTTAGGGGTGCCTGGGTGGCTCAGTGGGTTAAGCCTCTGCCTTCAGCTCAGGTCATGATTCCAGGGTCCTGGGATCGAGCCCCGCATCCCGCATCGGGCTCTCTGCTCAGCGGGGAGCCTGCTTCCCCCTCTCTCTCTCTGCCTGCCTCTCTACCTACTTGTGATCTCTGTCCGTCAAATAAATAAATAAAATCTTTTTAAAAATGTATACTTTTTCATAATGTGTGGGTTTCTCAGGTATCTATCTACAGAATAATACTTTGTACAAACTGGGCCAGAGAACTGAGAAATAATATAAATTGATTATCTCAAGCTACTCACAATACTGTTCTAGTCTTGACTTTTATTAACTATTGACCTTAGTCACGTCTCCTACTTAACCACACCGATCCTTGAGTTTCTCACTAAAAATGAAAGAACAGGACAATATCGTCTCTGGGACACTTCCCAGCTCCACAAATTTCATAAGTCTGTATGATTCATTTACAAATCAGAACAATCGGGGCGCCTGGGCGGCTCAGTGGGTTAAAGCCTCTGCCTTTGGCTCCAGTCATGGTCCCAGGGTCCTGGGATCAAGTCCCGCATCGGGCTCTCTGCTCAGCGGGGAGCCTGCTTCTCCCTCTCTCTGCCTACTTGTGATTTCTGCCAAATAAATAAATAAAATCTTTTTTAAAAAATCAGAACAATCATGTTTCCCACTTTTGTTTTCCTTTCCCTCACAACAAACCTTTAAAACCTCTACCAATGGAATGCTTTGGTGGCTCAGTCAATTAAGTGTCTGCCTTCAGCTCAGGTCATGATCCCGGGGTCCTGGGATCGAGCCCCACATCGGGCTCCTTGCTCAGCTGGGAGCCTGCTTCTCCCTCTGTCTGCAGCTCTCCTTGCTTGTGCTCTTTCTCTCTGACAAATAAATAAGAAGTTTTAAAAAATGTAAAAAGCTCTACTACCAGAACACCTAAAAAGGCCAAGTACAGAAGCATCCCATACTTAGAAAAGATGCCAAAACATGCCAAAGTGTTTATCAATAAAGTATATGATATTTGGCCCAGAGAATCAAAAGGATAGTATCCACAATTCTCGAAATCCACTACAGTCGAATATACTGGGAACTGTTTCCCTTTCCTCTGCTCTCTATCAGTTCCATTATATTATACACTTGAGTTACCCAATCTCTGACAGTAAAAGATCTTACAAGGCTTAAGACGTCACATTCCACCAACAGGTGAAAATGTGTGACTTGGTAGTGCTAGGTGCCAAAGCAAATGAAGCAAAGCTCCAAAAAGCTCCAGAGCAAAAACTATGAAACCAGATGATAAAAATAACAAGAAGGTAAACACACTGACCCAAAAATCATTCCCCAGATTACAAAGTACTAGATATTCATTAACCATTTATCTTGTGTCCAGAACCATGTTAGGCACTGCAGAATACAGAGAAAGAGGAAAGACTTGGCCCATGTTCCTCAGAAGCTCACAGTCCACTTGGGGAGACAACATCATCAAACAACAAGCAGCACGGGACTATAAAAACCAAATGTTAAATTATGTAATAAGTGATAGAGGAATTAGGGTTAATTGGGAATGACATGCAAAATAAATGGCCCAAGGAACGAATAGAATTAGAAAGAGAAGACGTTTTCATAGACTTTGGATTCTACTCAACCCACCATGTTTTTCTCCAGTGCAAATTCTATTACATGACTCAAGTGACAACGACAGTTTGGGATCCATTAATAGTATTTTCCAGATGGCCAATTCCTGGTTTTGCTTTAATCGGGTCTTAGCTGAATAGAATCTTAAAACTTAATATAATCACTACTTCCCAGAAATATATCCAAAACAGGTTCCTTTTTTATCGATAGGTCCTCCATTAAGGCTATTTATTTATAAAGCAGACAGTTTTGAATTTTTTAGTAAATGATAAACTTAAAAATCGATGAAGCAACCCCTATCCACCACCACCCCCACCACCAAAACAAAGAGAAACATACACACACACAAATGAAATGACCTTTCATCATGCTTAACGGTCCCGAGTATTACTGGACGTGCATCAGGTCAAAATAACTGGACTCTTTAATTTCAACATTAGAAATGCATAACCTAAGGAGACCCAGTGGCGAGCAAACGAAAAAGACTAGAAAATACCATGTCAGAGAAAGCCTCGAAGGAGTGGCCTATGCCGCTAAACAAAGGCGAGAGCTCCAGAGGAGGGAAACCAGCCGTCACATGCTCACTGCCCCGGTCCCAAGCAGACTTCCACGCGAGACAGAGAGAGAGTCGCCCCCCCAACTGACACGAGCAGCAAAAGAAACTGCAAATTCGCCCGGTCCCCGATGGCATGAATGCCAGGCCTTCCGAGTCCTGCTAGAAGCTGGCTGCTAAGTAGCATCAGTCAGAGGGTCTGTGAGCACCTAGTTCTGTTGTCACATGTGATCACCGGTGGGAAGACCGACAGCCCTGTGGGTCTAAAAGGGGGGGGTCTCACCTTTTTCATGAGATTAGCATGAAAGAAGAGCAGCACTAATTACGGTAACAGGTGTTCATTCCACCAGTGATCGTTGTCAGCATGAGTCCCTGAGAGATGAGTCCCTAACAAATAAGAGACATGGCCTGAGGGCCTCCAGGGAAAAGAATGAAACAGACCCAAGCAGATTCATCGCGCAGGTCGGACTGCACATCGCCACCCCACACACCACCACTACCACTCTGGGGGGAAAAATGCAACTACAAAGTGGAGATTTTCATAGAAAAGAAAGTTCAAACTATGGGGCTGTACTTCTTCAGAACACTACTGTGGACTGGCATCAGTCCGCGTTATGATCACAACAGCACTCACTGCAGAGAGACAGCTAGTCCTTTCATCAGCACTTTTCGTTCGTGTGTTTTAAGATTTTTTATTTATTAATCTGAGAGAGAGGGAGAGTGCGCGCATGCGGAGCACCAGCAGGGGGGAGGGGCAGAGGGAGAAGCGGGCTCCCCACTGAGCAGGGGGCCTGACCCCTGACTCCATCCCAGAACCCTGGGATCATGACCTGAGCCAAAAGCAGATGCTTACCTGACCGATCCCCCCAGGCGCCCCACTTTTGTCAGTGTTTTAAACTCGATCATGTAATATTTTACATCACAAAGTGAGGCCACTTCCAAGACCACTCCTGATTTGAGTCAGGTCCTTTTATTTTACTTTTAAATCCATATCCAAGCTTTTTGGGGAGACTCTCTTCTACCAGCACTTTTGAAGAGGACTGCTGTAAAACTGTGACCCACTTTGGGGGCTCTTATCATCTCTATTGCTTCCAATTTCATTATGGATCTTTCAATATGAACATGAAGAAAATGGCACCTGAGAAAGCCTACGTACATTGCCACATTACCACCAGCTGTTACTGCCTTATCTCGCTCATTTAGGGCCTTTAAACATCCCCCAGAATTCCCATCTGAAAAGCTGCATACATTACATAGGAAAAAAAAAACTGACATGGATGCAGGCCTAAATAGTGGGAAATAGAACTACAACGTAAGTACCATCAGTGATTTTATTGTTTTGTTTTACTAACCGTGAAGGCTCTACCAAAATTAAACAGACCCTATTTCCTTCAGAAATATCCTATCAGATGACAGGTTTTTGATGACTAACTCAGATATTCAATCCTCTTTCCATTACGAAACTACCAAACAATCAAGAATATAAAAAAGTCGGGGCGCCTGGGTGGCTCAGTGGATTAAGCCGCTGCCTTCAGCTCAGGTCATGATCTCAGGGTTCTGGGATCGAGCCCCGCATCGGGCTCTCTGCTCAGCAGGGAGCCTGCTTCCTCCTCTCTCTCTGCTGACTCTCTGCCTACTTGTGATCTCTCTTTCTCTGTCAAATAAATAAACAAAATCTTTATTTTAAAAAGATATCTATAAAAAAGTCAAAGAAAAACCTGATTTATAAGTCCCAGGATTTTACAAACAAGAGGCAAACACTCAGCCTATAATTATTTCACTGGTTTTGCCCAAATCCATAAAAACACAAGGGGGGCAAAAGATTAGGGTCCTGACAGGTTTGGTTTTGTTTTAATGAGCATGTTAGGAAAGAGGATGATAAGCCTCCAAAGAGGGTAAGATTTCAAGTTTGCACATTTGCTTGAGCAAGAGAATGGTGGTGCAGGTAGATGCCTGTAAATTGACACCCTTCTGATGGTCGGTTCTGAACACACTTCAATGGAGGTTGAAAAACGCAGCACACAGCTTTAAGAGTCAATGTGTTTTCCTTCTTTTGAACAAATTAAAGTAGCTGGCAGTAATTTTTTCAAGCAGATGGATTGGAATATTTTGGGAAATGCTAAGGGGCCGACTTTCTATTGCTTTTTAGAATCTCGAGTTATAAAATAAGATTTTGGCTAAGCCAGTCTTCCAAATTCAGCAGTGTTTATTAAAGGGAACAGGCTTTAACTTTCTTACCTAGATGATCTGTGCAGCAGTAGTTAGTTTCAATTAGGAAATCCAATTCAAATAAGCAGGATAATGCTGGGTTCAGTGTCTTTTGTCTCCCCAAAGAAGAAAACAGATTAAAAAATAATCATGAGCCCAGGAAAATAATGGACTCAACTTTTACCATTCCTTTTAAGTGCTCTTGAATTCACCCATTCTTCTACTGCTTCTAAACCTAATTTTACTTTACAAAAACGGCCTTATCTTTTACTTAGTCCACGATAAGAATTAGTACATTTTCTCTATAAATGCCTATACTTACACTAAGCTCAAATGAACTCCTGCTTCCTAACTGTGCCAGGCAAATCCTTGGCCACCCTCGTGACCACTGACCCAAGTGGACATTAGATAAACATGAAGCCGTGTGGTTTCTTGTTTTATGTTCTTTAACAATCTGTTGTACAATTCCACTGGATATACAAAGAAATTATTCCTCTTTCTTGACTCTTTCCTTAGATCAATCATCTGGCCAATATTTATTGAACATCTGCTATGCACTTAGTCTTTCAAAGAATTACTTTCACAGGCTGTCCAAATAAAGAGCTATAAAACTTTGCTCAGATCCAATCCCACAACCTCTTAACTGTCTCTCTAACATAGAAGCCTGTAAAAATATACTTTTTTTAGAAACTAGAAAATTAGTCTAAAGTCGAAGAATTTGGGGCACCTGGGTGGCTCAGTGGGTTAAAGCCTCTGCCTTCGGCTCAGGTCATAATCCCAGGGTCCTGGGATCGAGCCCCGCATCGGGCTCTCTGCTCAGCAGGGAGCCTGCTTCCCCCTCTCTCTCTGCCTGCCTCTCTGCCTACTTGTGGTCTCTGTCTGTAAAATAAATAAATAAAATCTTTAAAAAATAAAAAATAAAAAATTTTTTAAAAAAGCTTTAAAGTCAAAGAATTCTCTTCACCACACCCACTAATAGAAGAATCCAATGATCAAGGACGAATGACCACCCTGCCCCATGCGTGAGTTAGAAAGGAAAGCATGTTATTTAAATCTCTCAGTAATTGGTTCCAGAGATTGCATAACGAGTTGGGAAGTGGGGGATCCCTTTAAATGGTGCTCTGGAGCTGGCTCCCACTGGCTCAGCATCTCTTCCCAAACCTCCGGAGACTTCAAGTTGGAAGCCTGAGATGAGCCACAAGGAAAGTATTTACCCCTCTGTGATTTTGCTCCAAATAGTCCCCTCTCCAAAAATCCAAATCTATTCTGTTCCTGGGCTCAGACAGTTGGAGTTTAGCTAGCAAGAAACCACCACTGGCAAGAAACAGAACTGGTGGGGACGCCTGGGTGGCTCAGAGGGTTAAGCCTCTGCCTTCAGCTCTGGTCATGGTCTCAGAGTCCTGGGATCAAGCCCTACATCGGGCTCTTTGTTCAGCAGGGAGCCTGCTTCCCCCTCTCTCTCTGCCTGCCTCTCTGCCTACTTGGTGATCTTTCTCTCTGTGTCAAATAAATAAATAAATGAATAAAATATTTTAAAAGAAAGAAAGGAAGAAAGGAAAAAAGAAAGGAAGAAGAAAGAAATAGAACTGGTAAGAACAGAAAATTGTAAGATTCCCCAGCCCTTGGGGAACTTCCAAAGCATTCGGAGGGTCAACACAGAGGAAATGCCATGAGGGTCAAGCCTACAAAATCCTACTGAAGTTGACAAGGGGATTCCCAAGTAGTTGAAATTGTCAGGAATTGTGCAGAGATAAAAGGGAAATGGGATTTGAAGCAGATCTTAACTGAGGGCCGTGGTTTGGGTCAGCTGGAAAGAGGAGAAAGAGTCATCGCTAGTGGGACTACTAAATGGGCGGAGGAAGGAGCAAAGAGTATGGCGAGCCAGAAATGGACTTGGGGCCGATATGGGGAGGGACACGTGGCAAGCTAACTAGGCAGAGGGAGCTACTGAGGCTCTGTGAAGAGGGTGATAGAGTATTTTAGGAATGCTCTTTCCAATTTTGCTCAACTCCTTTTTTTTTTATTATCCTGAATTCTTTCCCTCTGATCTCTGATAATCCCAAATCCCCTACTTTTCAGACTTCTTAGCCTAGAGTTCATGCTAGCACTGAGCTCATCACCGTGGCACATCACGGGCTAACCCTGGGCCACGTGCTGGGACACAACAAGTAAGAGCAGATGTCAGCGCTGCCTCACAAAGCTGTGTTAGGGTCCCAAATAAACAGTTCTAGGGACACTTCTGCCTACCCTTTGTCCTCAGCAAGTTGTAAATTACTGGAACTTAAACGAAAGTGATTCTCGTCCTCAACATTTACAAAAACCGTGCCTACCCATTCTTTAAACCATTCACTTAGTACCCCAAATATCTCCTCCCATAGAAAATCACTTCCTCCCTATCTTTGCACCTTATAAATAATTCTCCCACAACTACTACTCTGAGCACTAACCTCTTAGTACTGACCTCTACAGATTAATCAGACTGCCTTGGAATATGATGACTTGGAAGGACGGGATGGTGCAGGCGGATAGAAGGGGGAGGAGCCACAACTTACTGAGAACTTTCTCTGAGCCTTTTGGGACCCCAGTGAATCCTCACAGTAATCCTGTGAGATGGGAAGACACTGAGCCTTACTTACATTCCCATGCTTTGCCTAAGTTTGGCTTCAATATCTGATTCCTTCTTAGACTCTAAAGTCCAAGGAAAGGACTGCTGCGTGGGTGTACAACCCGGTCTGCTCTGTGCCCCTAATGATACTCAGTAGAAAATTGCTAAATAGAAACAATGTCAGAAATGGTAATTAACTGTCCAGGTTAAACCTGATCAGTTAAAATGATCCTGGATTTTAGCAATATAAGTTATTGCAACATAGAAGCAGGAAAAGGGAAGATGTTCTCATTTCTGAGCAAAATCCTTGATGCTCCCTTTATCCCACCTCCGATTCCCTCTTCTTAATAAATTCCATGCTCCCTAGACTCTTCCCTACCAGGGAAGCCTCTTCAATCCAGGCCCAGCCTATTCCCTAAATGACCCTTGTTACAAAATTACCTTCTCTTGCCTTCCTGAAAAACTTCATTTCCTTGCAATACAAAAGAGCATCTAGCAACAAGGTCTAGTAATCATTAACATACACATTATTCGGAGCCTCTTCATTCTCCTAGTTGTTTCTTTCAAGAGGAATGTTTGGGTTGATCGCACTACAAGTGAAGTGCTCATTGGGAGAGACTCCAGTGGCACGCGGGCAACTGTAGACAGACTTTACACGCCAACACCCACCCACCCCCGGGCTTCAGTTACTTGGAGAGAAGATTGGGGGACGAAGGGTCCTTTCTGAGGCAGGTCAACCTTGACTGGGATTCTGCATTTAAAAGTGCAACCCTTCTCCAACGTCACGTGTTAAAATCAGCCTCTGATTCAGAGGGATCCAGGTGGAACCCAAGAACCCGCAGATCCCATCGACTGGCGAGGGCTGGGGAAGGCGCCCGTGTCTCTGCGGACCACACCCAGACTATCCCTACTCGAAGCTACTCCGCTTTCTCGCCGCTGTGAACACCTCCGCTTCTCTAGCTACAGATTTTCTAAGTGGCTGAAGGTTTAAGGTCTTTTTTTAGCACAGCTCTAGGGTCGGCAGGATCCGAACATTGGAAACCGGACTGGAAAAGGAAGGAAACGATGAGGATGATCCGCCGGGATCAGGACACACGCGTCTAAACCGAGCCGTGAGACTTACAGAAGGCCCGGATTGTTGTTGTTTCTCTCTTAACTGGCTCATCTTCCCAGAGAGTCCTTAGCCTGCAAAATGTCTTTTAGCAACCGGATGACAGCCTACTTACTTACACTGTAATGTTACCTTGCAGGGGAAGCACTGACTTTTCTAAAGGAGAGGGGTATGATATGACACCGTATCAGGGCCAGATGGGCAAAGAAAGACAAGTCTGTTTTACTTTTTTATTGACCTTCAATGAAGGTCACTGAATCACTGTGTGTGTGTGTGTGTGTGTGTGTGTGTGTGTCTACGCGCGCGCACGCACGCAAGCATGCAAGAGCAGCCGAGAAAACTCAAGGAAAAAAATAGAAAATCGGGCAAAATATACGAGTAATTTACAGAAAATAAAAACTAAATAGCCAATAAACATATTATGAAAAGATAAAGCTACAATGAGATATTATTTCACATCCGCCAGAGTGGCAAAAATTAAAGAGTCTGACAATACCGGGCGTTAACGAGGATGCTGAGCCAGGGAACCCCTATGTGTACTAGCGGGGGGCATCTCACAAACGTGGGGAGGCACACATCCCGCAATTTAGCGCTTCCAATCCTAGGTACAGCCTAGGAAAATCGTAACAGATTTCCACTAGAAGTCCTACCAGGATGATTTGTAATTGAAGAAGAAAATAAAAAGAAAGTAAAAGTCACTTAGAGAAGAAGAGAGGAACTGCAGCATTTTCAAACTGTGGAATATTATACAATAAGTGGGAATAAGTAAACTAGAGCTCCCCTTAATTAATGTGTACAGAGTGGGGAAAGTTGTAGGCAAATACATACTATACATTGTAGGTATGCTTTGCATAATACTAAAACATGTAAAACAATAAATCCTTGTTTGGGACCCAAATACAGGTCTGTAAGTGCACTGGAATAAGAAATAGCAAATTCAAAACAATGGATCCCTCTACAGGAGGAAGGCAATGGTAGACAGAAGTATGGGCGATTGTCATATGTTACAGTCTTTGCAGTTCTTAAATATTTCATAATAAAATTTTAAGATCTTATCTTGGTGAACTAGTAACCACATTCTCTTAATAGAGAATTGATAGCAATTAATCGTGACCAGAAATTCTATTAAAGTTATGTTGATTCTGAAATTCACGAAAAGCCACATTCTTCAAAAATATCAAAGTGGGATTAGTGTTATAGCCCGAAAAGAACCGTTTAGGTGCAATGAATAACCTTTGTTTTCAAAATCTGTGGTCTCTAAAGTGAGGTACACTTGAACTTTTTTTTTCCCCATAAAATTATTTCCAAATAATGGACTTTTTTTCCCATAAAATCCTTTGATTCCTATGTTTTGTCTATTTATACATACATAATAGACACCAGTATAAATTATTTATATTAATTTATATAACATAATTTACAATATGTTCTTGTGCAGTGGTGGGTGTATGTCATGTAAAAATAAACCTCTGGGACACCGGGGTGGCTCATTCAATTGAGTGACCAACTCTTGGTTTCAGCTCAGGTCATGATCTCAGGGTCATGGGATTGAGCCCTGCATTGGGCTTCTCACTCAGCACAGAATCTACTCAAGATTCTCTTCCTCTACTACCTCCCACCTCGTGCACTCAGGAACACTCTCTCTCTCTCTCTCAAATAAATAAATAAAATCTTTTTTAAAATAAAATAAAAATAAACTTTTACTGGCCAGGCTACCAAATCAAAAAAGATTAAAAACCTCTGTTCAAGATGACCACTAATTAACTTTAAAAGCCACCCATCCAAGTAACCTATACCCAAACCCTAGAGATTAAAAATGGGAATTTTAGAAGAGGACTAGTTTTTTTTTTTAAGATTTTAGTCATTTATTTGACAGAGATCACAAGTAGGAAGAGAGGCAGGCAGAGAGAAAGGGAAGCAGGCTCCATGCTGAGCAGAGAGCCTGATGTGGGGCTCGATCCCCGGACCCTGGGATCATGACCCGAGTTGAACGCAGAGGCTTAACCCACTGAGCCATCCAGGCGCCCCGAGGACTAGATTTTTAAGAGAGAAATTATTAGTGAAAAATATCTTAAACCAGAAGATTAAAACTGTCGTCGGAGAACGACCTCACTCTTTCTACAGATCAGATTTTACATCAGGCTTCTAGATAAAAGTTGATATAAATGCCAACCAATACAGCAGTTCTGAATATACTGGTGTTGAATGTTTTTTTGAAAGAGGGCTGAGGGGTAAATTATCTGAAAAACCCACACAGGAAAAGGATACAATCTAGGAAACTGTGTGCCACTCCTGAACATGAGAGCTAAATTAACATTCTCCAAAAGCTTCCAGATATTGATATTCATTTTGGAACCGGCAGAACATATTTAGAAAATGGCACATCACCAGAAAATGTGGGTGAGGGTGTGGGATTCTGCCTAATACAATGTAGCAAGAATCTTTCCAGAGCCAACTTCGGGAGCCAGAAAAGAAAATGTGTTGCATAAACCCTTTAGGCCGAAATATAATCTTCCAACAAAATAAACTAGATAAAATCAGGTAGTATCATCTTACCATAAATAACTGTTCAAAGAAGCTACATTTTAAAATAAACTCCTTGACCTTTAAGCTAGAGATCTTGGTTACCGCCAAGTGAATTCAAAACAAAAGCGAAATCGTTTTACTAAATGTATAATAAGAAATTTAAATATACCTTTTAGTAAAATGAGATGACTCTTTATTCACATGCATCATTTATCAATTTCACAACAAACAAAGTAAGAAAGTGCACAGGAGGGGGCCTGTATTTTGGCAGAAGCAGAACTAGAGGTGGGTGGATACTGCAAATATCATTAAGTCATAAATCAAGAGAAATTAAGATATTTACTAGGAAAGTGTTCATTTTACTTTAATAATAATGTTTTCATACAAAAAAAAAAAAAAAAAAGTCTTCTCAAAGAATCCTTTACAAACATTCATTTGGACCCCAGCTCAGAAAGTCTCACTAAAGGGCACAGACCTTTAGCAGGACCAATTTATGCAGACATCTATTTTATGACATGTTGTAAGGGAACTGCACATCTCTAGAAAAGGTGCAAAGCTTAGATATGTTATTTCATATCTGATAATATCATCCTGTCTCCACTGTTGACTACTCGTTTAGGATTTGATTCCTACAAAGTACATGACAGGATGCAATAGGTCATCTCAGGATAAATAAGTTTTTGATGAAAGCATTTGCTAGCGTTTCTAATTTCTTCCCTCAAGTGTCTGAGACTAAGCAAATTAATCATTCTAACATCCAGGCTCTCAAAGCAGAGGCCCATTTATTAGAATATGTTCAACAACAAGCAGCTCTTCCTGCCCATGGGTCTTGTCCCTATGCCTTAATAAAATCACCTTATTGCATCCAAAAAAAAAAAAAAAAGAATATGTTCAACATAGAAACATGATACGTATTGTGCTCCCATTCCCTACACCCAACCCTTTGGGCCTAAGGACAAGGGACTTATCACAGATGCGTCTCACAGCTTACAAATTTCTCAGAAGCCCAACAGTGGCCTGGTCCATGGTTCCATGGCTCTGCCTCCCAGAGAGCATCAGTGATCAGTCTTTTCTCATGGTTTCTCCCAAGAGGCTCAGAAGATCTCCCAGGCAACAGAGCTCTCTTGATGCAATTCAACAGTTCTTCCTTCAATCCAGGAGCAGAAAGGAGGATCTGCCCAGGTGGGATAGTTCCTACCCCTGTTCTATTCACCTCTTATGCTAGAATTCTCTCAACTGCAAATAATGGGGAGGGAAGGGAGGAGCAGAGAAGGAGGGGAGACAGGAGAGGGACTAAGGAGAAGGGGTCCATAGCTCAATCCAAGAGATATCATCAGAACTTGATCTCTTTCTCTAAAATCTCTTACCTCTACTTTTCTCTATATGATCCTCATTTTCTAGTTGGGTCTTACCTTAATAGTGGCAAGATGTCTGCCCGCAGGCTTACATCTTCCCAGCTCTAAGTCCGGTGAAAAGAGAGCATCTCTTTGTAAAGAATTCCAGTAAAATTTCCAGAATGAAAACTTATCAGTTCTAATTGACTTCGTGTGGGTTACCTGTTCAACCCAGAACCAACCAGGTGGCCTGAGCAGTGCAAGGATTTCTGATTGGCTCAGCCCAAGTCAGATACCCCCCGCTGGCATCAGGGGAAAGGAGGTTCAAAAGCAAACCACGGTGCTGTTACAGGAGAGGAACATTTTGGGCCCTCCTTGTTGATCCCTGTCTTTGAATCCCCTTCCATACTTTCCCAACCTAGGACCCTTCATCCTTTACCATGTCTATCAAGCACACACCCTCTCCACATGTTTCCCTGGCCCAGGAAAATCTCTGTGTGGTCCTGACACACAGCCCGGCTTCCCGAGTCAAACAGCCCGGCTTCCATTTCTGGCTCCATCACTTAAGCAAGTTGTACCATCTCTCTGTACCTCAAGTTCCTTGTCAAAAAGAAAAAAAAAAAAAAAAGGTAGATGACAATAGCACATCTATCATTAAGTTGCTGGGACAGATCAATAAGATGATACCCAAAACGCTTAAAACAGTGTCTCACATGGGGCGCCTGGGTGGCTCAGTGGGTTGGGCCACTGCCTTCGGCTCAGGTCATGATCCCGGGGTCCTCGGATCGAGCCCCACATCGGGCTCTCTGCTCGGCGGGGAGTCTGCTTCCCTCTCTCTCTCCGCCTGCCTCTCTGCCTACTTGTGATCTCTGTCAAATGAATAAATAAAATCTTTAAAAAAAAAAACAAAAAACAGTGTCTCACACGAAGTTATCTCTCAAAAAACACAATGGATAAATATTCAATGACTGGTTAACACTTCACGAACACTGCCTCATTTTTGCTTATAGCTGAGATGTCTTATAAGTGCAATTAATGAGACATCACTTAAGAGCACATATAAGTATGGAGTATATCTGATAATATTTTCTAAGATTGTATTTCCTAATTTATATTCACAATCAATGTATGAATGGACCTGTTTTGACTGTACCTTTACCAAATTGGGTATTATCTTCTTATCCTTCTTGCAGAGCCATTAAGTAAAAATTCAGTTAACAACGATTAAAGTAGATCTTTTTTAATCCACAAGACACTAAACACCTAAAAATGTAAAAATACAATAATTAATTTTCAGTTTATCTAAAGCTCTCACTGGTTTCATACTGTGTCTATTATTTAATTTGGTTATTGACAAACTCAGGAAAGAAGGAAGTATGGCTTAAACTTTGTAGTACATAGGAAAGTAAAATTCTAAACTGTAGAAGATTTTGCTTATTCCCTGCAGGAAATGCAAACAATCTGGATAGAAATGATATCATGTCCTCAACTCATTAAAAGCAAAAGCTAAGTGAATATAAGAAAAGAAAAAATTAGGGGTGCCTGGGTGGCTCGGTCGGTCGGGCATGGGACTCTTGATTTCAGCTCAGGTCATGATCTCGGGTCATGGGATTGAATACGGAAAGGCTGGAACTTTAGGTAGGGAAAGAACAGGGGCCCCATCTAGGCTCTGAGGGTATTTCAGGTACATAGACACTGGGACAGAATAAAAATAGAGATAAGGAAGAAAAACCAGACTCCCTGTCCCAACTGCTAGGATTAAAATTTTTTTTCTAATAATTACACTGTAACCACAGAAAATAGAAAATAACCATGTAAAATAAATAAATAAATAAATAAATGAGCAAGCCTCAAAGAGAAATTAACTATAGAGGTTAACCAGACCTAGCAAAACATATCTATAAATCACAGATGTCACAAGAAACAAAGACTCTCACGTAACGTATACGAGTCATGTCTAGTCCCAGACCTCTGACCTAACCACCAGCAACTTTCCTGGTAAAGTCCCAATAAAATGGCAGAGATGAAAAGCCCTCATTGGCAACGCGGTCAGGGGCCCCTGTCTGCATGCAGTGGGGAGTCTGCTTGAGGTTCTTTCCCTCTGCCTCCTACCCCCACTTGTGTGCACACACGTGCCTGCTCTCACACACGTGTGTGTGTTCTCTAAGTAAATAAATCTTAAAAAAAAGGGGGGGGTGCCTGGGTGGCTCAGTGGGTTGGGCCTCTGCCTTCCTTCTGCTCAGGTTATAATCTCAGGGTCCTGGGATCGAGCCCCACATCGGGCTCTCTGCTCAGCGGGGAGCCTGCTTCCTCCTCTCTCTCTGCCTGCCTCTCTGCCTACTTGTGATCTCTGTCAAATAAATAAATAAAATCTTAAAA
>PISX010023555.1:0-29559 GCA_004024625.1 Mellivora capensis
TTAACTGACAAGGTTTCGACACTTACATTTTATCAACGCAGGGGAGCGGCTAATGATAAGAAGATGTATTTTTTTCAAGGACTCACCTGAATTCTCCGTTTAGGTAAAGAGTTGATTTCCCTGAAGATATCCTAAAGCATCTGAGAAGCCTTTCAGCAGCAGTACCTACAACAGTAATAAACATCATCCGGATCAAGTTATGTTAGAGATGCCAGTTTCTGGAGAAAAAAAAAATCTCTATCTATACATTTGGTCATTTCCCCCCCACACTAAGCATGAAAGGAAGTAACTCAGGAAACAATGAATTTCCGCTACAACACATGGGCTGGGAATTCGCTGTACCAACAGGGAATTGAGGTCCCAAGACAATGATTTCAAAGACCAAAATTATGTTACTGTTGGCAAAGAGGCAAAAACACATTTTTTCCCCTTCCCTGTGGTAGAAGTGCTTAATGGCTTCAAATTTAAACAAAGACCAAATATATACATTTTCTCGCCCACCTGCTCCCACCCCCAGTGTTTAAAACAAAAATCAGGCATGCTTAGTCTTTTTAAAATTAGCTTATATGAGCTCTTCTGGTCTCGTTCACCCTTTTCCTACTTAGTTTCTGTAACTCGTCTTTGAAGTGGCCCCTTCTCGCTTCAATTGATCCCATGTCATTCCCAGTTCCCTGAGCCATTCACAACTGACCACTTATCACCTCAGTTCCCGGAAACCCAATCTGAAGCAGAGAAGCACCACCATCAACTGCAAAAATCAAAACGTCACAGCCACAGTTAAACAGATATCTGAGTGACAACATACATGGGAATCAATGAAACAGAACATCCAGGTAGAGAACTAAGTATTCATACGAAACAGACCAAGTACATGGAATCCTATCTGGGCAAGTGTAGGAGACTGGTTCATGAATGGCGCTGGTTAGCTATGGAGGAGGGAAAGATCTAGATCCCTACCTGTGGAAAAATAAACTCAAAACAGAATCAGATGAGTACTAGAAGATAATTCTGTATATCTGTATATACAATATACAGTATAAACTGTATATATAAAAATATACAGTATAAACAACTGTATATACAACAATTCTGTAATATGCAGAAAGAGGAGGCCCTTCTAAACATGACATCAGGGGCACCTGGCTGGCTCCAGGTAGAGCACACGATTCTTGATCTCTACAGCCCATGATGGGTGTAGAGTTGCTTAAAAATAAGTAAATAAGTAATTTATTATATAAATAAGTAAATTATATAAATTATATAATTTTATATATAAATTATATAATTTAATATATTTTCTATAATTTATATAAATTTATATAAAATTATATTATTTTATATAAATATATAATTATATAAATTATTTCTTTATAGTACATATAATATATAATATATTATATATTATAAAATATTATATATATTTATATATATAATTATATAAATTATACATCATATAAATAAGTAATAAGTAAATTGCTTTAAAAAAATAAGTAAATACAGGGGCACCTGGGTGGCTCAGTCGGTTAGGCCTTTGCCTTCAGCTCAGGTCATGATCTCAGAGTCCTGGGATCCAGCCCCGCATTGGGCTCTCTGCTTGGCGGGGAGCCTGCTTCCCCCCATCTCTGCCTGCCTCTCTGCCTACTTGTGATCTCTCTCTGTGTTAAATAAATAAATAAAATCTTTAAAAAAAAGGTAAATACAAAAGAAACTGGACAACAAAAACTGAAACTACAAAGGACTGAGATATTCGGCCATCTTTTTAAAATTTCCAATTTATGAAAAAAAATCTCAAATTTATGAATGGCAAAATTAAGTTAAAAAAAGCAAAGAACAAAAGGTGAGATTTAATCAAAGGGTGAAATAAGAAACTACCTAGTTTTACCTATTTCAATATTTTATCTAAAATATTTAAACAGCAGACATATAAAGGTTGCTATATCCTTGTTAAGCAAAAAAAAATCAAGCAGTAAGAAAATACTCCCCTTGAAATGGACATAGCCAATAAACTTTCCATGAAAAGAATTATAATAACAATAAACATATGAAAAGATAATCAAGTACACTAACAATGAAAAAATACAAACTTCAGACAATTGAGGTTTTTTTAACCCGTCAGACTGATAAAAATGTCCAAGACTGACGATAGCAAGCGTTACAGACATAGCTCATCACGTAGCCCACCATGTATGTTATTTTGGCCACGTGTAAACTGACACATTCTTTGATCTAGCAATGCTACCTCTAAGAATTTACTCGAAGTAAGTAATTGTGTAAGCAGAAAGATGGACATACATAGCATTATTAGTAATTATGAAAGAAGTCAATGCCCTCTAGGTTCACAAGGGAGACACGTGAAATAAACCATCCAGATTCTGGAAACAATGATGAAGATCTGTATTTACTGATGGGAAAAGATATCCATCCATGTGACCAAAACAGATAAACGCCCACGCGCACTAGGATTCCATTTGTATGTGTGTGTTCCCAGATATCTGAGGACTTATCTAGGAGGATGTTTATCCAAATAGTTAAAATTACCCCTGATTACTGGAATTTTAGAGGATTTTCACTTCTAAGTACTGTCTGACTCTCTTAAAATGAGCATGATTTTTTCCAAAGAATACAATGGAGCTATATTTAAATACCACGCTCAACTGTCGGGTGTTTCGCTACATAGATTTCTACCTGCTTTCTGTCAGCTTTCCTCTCCACTTACTGACGTTTTTATCATAAATGTGCTTGTAATGAACACCAGTTATGGTTCCCGTCCTTGTCTCCAGCTCCTGTTCATTCCCCAGGGCCATTGATCTTTGCATTTGCATTCCTAAGACACACCTGTATCCATATTACAAATGCCTGCCCCCCTTTTAAGGTGAGCAGCTCCATTCAGTTGGTTACTCGTAACCCAACCAGTACCACAAAATACAGTGCTGCTTCTTATTTTCCACCTTCTCAATCATCCCATCCCATTTGCAAACAGAACAGTAAACCCTGTAATCACAAGAATGAAGATTTATCACACAAAATGTCATGGGATGTTTATGACCTCCAGCTGAAGAAACTGAAGCAAGAGGCTCAAAGCCAGTACAACAAAGGCAAACTGTTTCAAGAGACAGGTAGATTCCTTCCCTGACTAATAAGAGAACTGATGAAAAGACTATTTGAATAAGAATCAAAACAAATGGGACATACTTATCCACATGGGCCATTTCTATGGTTAAAATATTCTCCACTATAACGTTTTAACCACTTCACTGATTTATTTTTATTGGATTATGTTTATCTATGAAAAGCCTTTTTTTTCTATTTAGACTACAAAAATACAGTAATGTTTTCCCATAAAGGGACCATTATGTTCAATTTCTCTCTAGCAAACAAATTTATTCTTCTTGGTGCCCTATTTTTAAAGGTTGAGAAGTTCCATATAATGCATGAATCCTCTTAATACCATAATTATAAACCTGGTTAAAAAGATATAATCCCTTGTAGACATACAAATCCCTTTACAGGTGTGCTGGATGTAAAGTACAAATCTAATTAATCCTTCTCCATCTCCTGGAGGCTCCCTCTCTCCCAAAAACAATGTCCCTAGAAAGTAGACAAAAGGACAAGAGCCACTATCCAATTTCAGAAATGAGTCATCATGAGACTGAACCAAGTCTCTGTGTCTCCAGGGCATAACTCAGACAACTGCACGGGCCACCCAGTGCCATCCACTGGCCTCCATCTTCTTACCCCTCCTTAGTCCAAAGGCCACTTTCTAAATGGATGGGTGGGGGCAGGGGAGTGGGAAGCCAGACAAGCCTACCTCTGAGGCTGAGACACCTCAGAGTTTGAGACAAAATACTGCATTTAGGGGAACACAGTGGTTAAATGTAGAGACTGATCCTGCCTGGATCTGTCATTTAGTCGTCATTTGGCCTTGATGTGCCTTAACCTCTCTGTGCCTCAGTTTCTTCCTCTGTAATAATGCCCAGCATAAGAGCTCTCATTAGGATTCAAGAAGACAGACTCTTGGGGCTCCTGGGTGGCTCAGTGGGTTAAGCTTCTGCCTTAGGCTCAGGTCATGGTCTCCGGGTCCTGGGATCGAGCCCCGCATCGGGCTCTCTGCTCAGCAGGGAGCCTGCTTCCCACCCCTCTCTCTGCCTGCCTCTCTGTCTACTTGTGATCTCTGTCAAATCAATAAATAAAATATTAAAAGAAGAAGAAGAAGACAGATTCTCTAAAGCAATCAGCAATACTCAAGAATCAAACTGGATGGGAGCATTGATGGGAACAGCCCAGGGCAGAAACTCACTGTTTATTGCCTGATCATAGTAAGGTCGCTGAAAGAATTCTGGAACAGAATCCAAATCTACCTAGGACACTTACTCATTAAAAGTGCTTATTTTTAACATGCGTAAGACCCTTCCAATTAAATAGAAAGTTAAGGGGACCAGCAGCGGATAATTTAAGGACCTCTGCCTTAAAATAGACTGCTCTGAACCATCATCTGGTAGATCATTTGGCAACCCCTACATTGGACCTTTTCTGAATCTTCTGAGAGGGGCACAGGTAGATGTGACCAAAAGGCAGCAAAAGCTACTGACTCGTCACCAAGAGCAGGACATCATGACTGGACTTAAGTGATTCTGTATCCTGGACCACGTGCTACTTGCTCCAACAAGCTTCAACACACCTCTCAGAGTCCTCAGCCACTCATCACCAGACCAGAGATAGTAATACTTACATATTTCAGATGTAGAAATGAAATGAGAATGTACAGGGGCACCTGGGTGGCTCAATTAAGCGTCTGTGTCTGGCTCAGGCCAAAATCCCAGGGTCCGGGGATCAAGCCCCGATTCAGGATTCCCTGCTCAGCGGGGAGTCTGCTTCTCCCTCCACCTGTCCCCCTACCGCTTGTGCTCTCTCTCTCTGTCAAATAAAATCTTTTTAAAAACCCGAGAATAGGCTCTCTGCTCAGCAGGGAGCCTGCTTCCTCCAATCTCTCTCTCTCTGCCTACTTGTGATTTTTGTCTATCAAATGCATAAATAAAAATCTTATAAAATAAAATAAAAAATAAAAAACCCGAGAATATATAAAGTTCTTAACTCAGTGCCTAGAGCAAACTGCCCCCAAAATGGTATATCCACTACTGATTATCATCTTATCAGCACTGAAGAAACAAAACGCATATTAAGTAATCTGAGAACGTACAAGATAATTTTTCACCGTGAGGGTTTTATGGACCCTTGTTTTCCACATTCCACTCAGCAGAATCCACACAGGAATGTGGAGCCAAGATGAAGGGGGATCTGAGGAGGCAAGAAGGTCTAGCCGTAAAAGGCCTTCACAAGGCTTGCGGCAGAAATCCCCCTACGTGGTACAGACCCGAAGCAGAGAAGAACATCTCCCTCCTAACATCTCATTAAAAGACAGGGTACAGTGGGGCACCTGGATGGCTCAGTTGGTTGAGTGTCTGGCTCTTGGTCTTGGCTCAGGTGGAGGGCTCAGGTCAAGATCTCGGGGTCCCAAGATCGAGCCCCATGTCAAGCTCCACGCTCAGCATATTATCTGCTTGGGATTCTCTCTCCCTCTCCCTTCACCCTAACACCATCTACATGAGCCTAAAAATCCGGAGATGGGCCCATATGAACACATCTCAGATATGTTTACTGCCTAGAGTTAACAAGGTGCTTTTATAACATAACAGCAAGCAAAGCAGAGAAAATCTAAATTTAGTTGAAGACAAGGGTACACAGTTGACCCTTGAACAACATGGGTTTGAACCCTATGGGTCCACTTACATGTGCCTTTTTTTGGGGATACAGTACAGTACTGTATGTGTATTTGCTCTTGTGATTTTCTTTTCTCTAGCCTACTTTACTGTAAGAGGGCATAGCATATAATACATATAACATCAAGCTATGTGTGGACTGTTTATGTCAACAGTAGGCTGTATCAGTGGTTAAATTTGGGAGAAGTCAAAAGTCCCACGCAGGTGGCAACTTCAACCCCAGTGTCATTTTTAAGTCAACTGTGTTACTTTGAGCTTGAAGTCAGCACTAACATTGGACACATATTATTATTAATTCTTCAAACCAAAATTCAAGAAGCAAATAAACCAGGGAACTCTTCAGGATCCCTAAAATACAGACAGGAAGAGGCAAAGAGTCAAGAGAAATTCTGAAAAAAAAATTCTCCCCATTTCCTGCAACACCTACCACTTGCCAAGGATTTGTCCTGCTTTTTACCTGAAACCATGGGTAGTTTTCCAGTCTAAGGACACCTCAATGCTTATAGAGTCCAGCTCTGCTGTCAGAAGGTATCAGACTCTGAAGGGAAATGTCCAATTCTGTTTTCATGGCCTCCTCCCTGCTGACTTTCCAGCTCAAGGCTGGGTGCTGGGGTCAAAAGAAACTCAACCTCTCTTTCTCTGTCAAGTAAACAAATAAAATCCTTTAAAAAAAAAAAACAACAAACCCTCAACATAGCACAAGCTCAAAGCATCAATATCCAAGGCCATCAGAGACGAGAAATAATAAGCTACCTTGTTCTACGCTGGGCAAAGAGAAAAGCTCCAGAAATCTCTTTGTATTCCTCTCAAAGCAGCATTCCAGCAAACTAGGAAGTCATGAGTGTTACACGGAAAAAAGGATTCTCAGTATCAACGGGGGAAAGGCTGGTTTAAACAACATTAAAGAGTTTCTGCAACGTAGAACATTTTGGACCCTTTAAAGTGCTAATATTGACTGTGAATGAGTAGCTCCAACCTTATTTGTACCCAGACTCCCTTACTCCTGGTATCTATGTCCTGGGACAAGTGCTTCACATGACAGGAAAAAGTTATAATTAGATTTTTATGCAAATGATGATTGAAGGCTTACTTTGCCCTACTACATTTACAATTGTACCAAGCACAATGCCCCTAAAGGATCAGTTAATCATGCAAACAGTGTTAAGGCAGAGCACAGGGAAACACGTGTTTACCACGAGGACTAGAGAGGTGCTGGATTACACAAGTTGCCTCACTCCCTCTCTACACTCAACCCACATAGAAAAGCTTGAGAAATGCCTTGAATTCCTTCTTGTTCTGTAATTCCCTGTTCCTCTCCTCTCACAAATTCACAGACACTTAGAATCACTCCAAATTAATAATAGGAGTAACGAGGATGTGCAGTTCATAGGAACAGCAACTGCCTTTGGTGCAGCCCTTCAGCAGCGTGGGCCCAAAGGTGCCCCACCAATACTGGACTATGAGATGAGAGCAGTAAGAGAGCTCATGTATCATTAACTCACCATTTTATCAACTAGCCAAAATATGCACTGTACAGGTTTCTCTATTTTAGACTGACTCTAAAATGCTCAAATTTCGGGGCACCTGGGTGGCTCAGTGGGTTAAGCCTCTGCCTTCAGCTCAGGTCATGATCCCAGGGTCCTGGGATCGAGCCCCACATCGGGCTCTCTGCTCAGCAGGGAGCCTGCTTCTCCCTCTCTCTCTGCCTGCCTCTCTGCCTACTTATGATCTCTGTCTGTCAAGTAAATAAATAAAATCTTTAAAAAATTAAAAATTTAAAAAATGCTCAAATTTCCTATTTCTTTTTCTCAAAATGTTTTATTTTCCCTCATTTCATTTCCACCATTGTCTCCCGCACCCGCCTCAAAAAACTATGTTTTTTCCTTATGGCTTTTGGGTCACAAGGAAAATTTTGTCTCTAGACTACCATATTCAGTATATGGTTACAGCCAATTGTTCTCAATAAAAGCCCAATTAACTACCATTCAAATGACTAGGAATTCCACTTAATCAGAACTATGAAGAGAGTCTCCTTTGGGGAAAGGAAGAACAAACACATTTATCTTTCAGAAGGCTGCAATCATACACCAAAAAGCTTTTATCACCAATTTGCTGAAAAAAGGCAACTGAGCAGGGAGTACAGATATCAAGAAATAGCCCATGTTATTAATTTCAAGGCTCTGAACATAATGTTTACAAGATGCTACAACACCTTCAAATGAACAAATAAGAAGTTCAACATTTTTCCAAACTCAATTCACTATGACAAAATCGGTCAAGGCATTTAAAAAAAATTTCTAACAACTGTGTTTTTTCCTTTAAGGATGAGGGAAGGAAAGAACAGGGCAATTCTGCTCTAGTTTCTCCTTGGTCACCCCAAAACGTAAGTTCATTAGACTCTTCCCAACTCATATGTCTGCTACAGAACCGTTCATGGCCAGGGTGTTCCTATGGGTAGCTCCCAATCTTAGCTGGGCTGTGTTCCCATCTATTTTTTTTTTTTAAGATTTTTATTTGTTTGACAGAGATCACAATTAGGCAGAGAGGCAGGCAGAGAGAGAGAGAGGAAGGGAAGCAGGCTCCCCGCTGAGCAGAGAGCCCAATGTGGAGCTCGATCCCAGGACCCAGGCGCCCTGTGTCCCCATCTATTAATGGCAGTCCTGCATGCCCCCTGCAAGCCAGCTCTCCCCCAGCCCCAGACTAAACCAGCTGGGACAAGCATTTGAGTTGTGTCCTCAGCTCCCAGGTCGCAGGAACCTTGAGGACCTACTTCTTCACCTCCCACCTTACTTGTGCTGAAACTCAGAACCTAAAACTCGAGCCCTTCACCCTCTGAGCTCTTTCCCCTGAGGTGGCCTTTGGCGTCCAGTCTTCCATGCCTAAAATGTGCTCCCCACACCACTCTTCACCCGCCTTCCCATCAAGTTCCACCTAGTCTGAGGGGAATTCATCAACCACAACTCTCCTCTGTGCTTAACCATGTCACACTGAAATCATCTAGTTAGGTATATATACTCCCCCACTAGATGGTGAGCTCTTGGAAGCAGTGGCTGTGGTTTCCCCCATAGTCCTAGCCTCGGCTAGAGCACAATTCCTAACACATCAAGTACTCACATATCAAAAATATCTTGTATGAGGGGCGCCTGGGTGGCTCAGTGGGTTAAGCCTCTACCTTTGGCTCAGGTCATGATCTCAGGGTCCTGGGACTGAGCCCCGAAACAGGCTCTCTGCTCAGCGGGGAGCCTGCTTCCCCCTCTCTCTGCCTGCCTCTCTGCCTACTTGTGATCGCTCTCTGTCAAATAAATAAAAAATCTCTAAAATATATATATTTATTTATTTATATCTTGTATGATTAGTAACTCCAAGATGCTGGATTGGGGGGGAAGCTTTAAAAGGCTGGGGTACAGCTACACAGTCAGGCTGGCGTCAGGTGTCAGAGCGTGTGTGCGCTTGGGTATGTGTGTGTGAGTGTGCATACATGTACAGGAGAGAAGGGGCTGCCTTGTTCTGTGATCACGCTTCACCCCTGTACCTCTAAGTCCAGGTCCCAGTTGAAGCCCCTTTCCCTTTTTTAATCCCAGGGATTGGCTGAAGACTCACTCTTCTGCCACAAACCTTTAGGAAGCTTCTCTCCTGTTTGGCTTAGTGTCAATTAGGGACTACACTATTTAGTGTGTATTCCCTCTTTCCTATCCCACAAGCAAACAAAAGTTTTAGGAGCTTCAGTGATTAGAGAATCGGACAAGAAAATCACCCTCTACAAGCTATGATCCCATCCCTCCACCCCTAAAGCAGACCTGTCTTCTCAGTCACTCCAGCTTGACTCCGTGGGAGAGCACGAAGCCATGCCGAGTACTAACAGTGGAACTGGACGTACGAGAAGAGGCAAATGTCACCATCGACTCCCTGAGCATGTCTTAGAAAGGTGGAGCAAAAAGCTGTGGTGAAGATCCCACAAAGGGACAGCCGTACAGTGTCACATTACTGGCACTCAAAGGAAATGAACTGTCAAGCCGTGAAGAGGACTTGGAGGAATCTTAAATGTCTATTACTAGATGGAAAGCCAATGTGAAAAGGCTACATACTATAGGACTCCAACCATAGGACAATCCAGAAAAGGTACAGCTATGGAGACAATCAAAGACCGGTGGTTGCCAGAGACTGGGGAGAGGGAGGCATGAAGAGCCAGAGCGGAGTTTTTAGGGCAGTGAACCTGCTCTGTATGATACTGTAATAGTGGATACACGTCATTATCCATTTCTCAGCGCTCATGGAATGTACACCACACGTCTGATGGGCAACGTGAACCCGACCGTGAAGTATGGACTTTGGATGATTCTGATGTGCCCACACAGGTTCGTTGATTCTAGCAAACGTACCCTTTCATAAGGGATGCTGGTAGTTGGGGAGGCTGTGTGCGTGTGTGCACAGTGGGCATATGCAAAATCTGCATACTTTCTGCTTCATTTGCTGCAAACCTAAAAGTGCTCTAAAAAAATAATCCATGAAAAAAAATTAAAATTAAAAAACTTTTTCCTTTTAAAAAAGCAAGAAAGGAAGGTGAGGTGTTGGCTCTCCATATGCCTCCAGTGGCACCAAAGCCAGGGAAATCCCTCCAGGGGCCTCACCCCTACAGGAAGAGCCCAGGGACAGATCAAGGGTGAGACAAGGGGGGCTGGGCGTCAGAAACAGTGATGAAGACTCAGGAGGCACCCCTACGGGACCTGTCGGTATCTGAGTAGTGAGGTTGAGCAGCAGCTACTCAGGAGCATTCTAACCTTCCAGAATTGACCCTAAGTAGTCGTAACCTCCCTACTTTTAGTCCCACTGCCACCTCGGCCTGTAATTTGAGGGCTATTCCCCCATACCAGCACCTTAAGAATGGCTTCTAGAGTGTAACAACTCAGCTAAAGGACACGAAGAGAAAATGTAATCAAGGTGCACTGTGAAATTTCATCAGCCTCTGGGCAATGTAAAATAAGGACCGCAAACAAGAGCATCAGGTCGTTTGGGAGGGATGGTCTGGCTCATCAAGTACAAAGTAGCTACTCAGGTTCACACAAAGTGAAAGCCAGGGACACTTACTTTTTCTAAGTAAGAACCTATCATCACTTGGCTCTGATTGGGAACTATTGTATCCCTCAAACTTCATCTTTCAAAAGCATTTTTGCTGCCCGAACAGCTTTTACTATGTGCACTTGGGTCTTCATAAATTGCTACCTGATATATTTTTCAATAAATTAAATCCCTCTTATCTTTCCTCAACTGGCCAATGACTCCTTACCTATTAGTAGGTTCCCCCTACTCTTGCTGTTCTCTCAATTTCCAGGAATCTTGCAGATTTCTCTGTGTAATCTGGCAATTCACTGTATCATGTTGCATTCATTCTAATACAGGTTCTACAGGATTCTAGGACTATGACAGGTAAGATATACTCCCATGTTCAGTGCAGAGCCCGGTGCTGGGCTGCCCAGGGCCAGGGGGACCCTGGTTCCCTTACTCTCCTGCGGACTCAACATGGGCAGTGTGGGTCCTCTGAGCCTCATCTCACCCCTGTGCAAAAGGCAGAGCGGAGAACGTCCCTCACAAGCCGGCCCAAGGGCCACAGAAGCATAAAGCCGGGGCAAACATGCCTATAACAAATACCAACTTTCTTCTTCTTCCCATGTGTGACCTTCTGGCTCTATAATTTGACTTCAAATCTCTAAGAGCAAGAAAGAAGACTCACAGGGGCTCGGCTGGCTCAGTCAGTGGAGCATGCAACTGTTGACCTCAGGGTTGTAAGCTCAAGCCCCACCACGGGTATAGAGATTACTTAAAAATAAAATCATTAAAACAAAAGAAAACAAGGACCCACAGCTTTCTTGTATTCCTTTCAGGGCATTTTTGCCATTCGGAATTATAATACATGGTTTTAAAATAATGGCTTCAAATTAAGTACAGTTATTTCTGAGTAATGGAGTTTCAGATCTTTTCTTTACAACTTCATGCACCATATAAATACTAAAGAGTTCCCACTAGAAAGTTCAAACACCCATGAAATAAAGGGAGTATTTTAATGAATCCCTAAGTCGACATCCCTCTGATTCCATGGTTCCCAACTCACGGGCAGTCATTTCACCCAGAGCCTCTCCCCTCTCTGTGCCAATCATCCTCCCTGGCCATTCATTTGAGGCAAATTCCAAATACCATACCATTCCATCCTCATGGTTTTATAAAACTGGTATTTATCATCAGAAAATGAATAAAGTTGTCACTTCAAAAAAATTTGTCAAGTTAAGCCTATCCAAGTTCCAGCCACCCCGTTCCCTGCTTCACACAGCAAGACACAGGTGACCTAACAGGGACTCAGCAGGCCCAACGTAGGACTCCTGGCAGCAGAGATGCTGGCTGGCTGTGTGGGCAGGACACCGCTCTTTGCCCAGAGAGCCCGCCTCCTGAGGAGGAAACTCAAGATGTGAGGTCTCTGAGGCTACAGGTCGTCTGCTGGGGCATAACTAGGACTTTCGACTTTTATATGTTTCTCTGTCATTTCCAGCAATGGCTTCAGTAACCAGGATAACTTAGCCTCTACTTGCTCTTTGTGAAAAAGAACAAATACATATTCTAGTAGCTAAGTCTTTTCTAGAACCAGGTTTCTTCCATAGGACGCTTATATTTAAAAAACAAACAAAAAAAAGAATGGGGCACCTGGGTGGTTCAGTGGGTTAATGCCTCTGCCTTTGGCTTGGGTCATGATCTCAGGGTCCTGGGATTGAGCCCCGCATTGGGCTCTCTGCTCAGTGGGGAGCCTGCTTCCTCCTCTCTCTCTCTCTCTCTGCCTGCCTCTCTGCCTACTTGTGATTTGTCTGTCAAAAAAATCTTAAAAAAAAAAAACAAACTTTCCAATCTTTTTCTTCCTCAATCTCCTGAAATTAAAAAAATATATACATATATATATATACATATATATACATATATATACACATACACACACACACACACACACACACACACACACACACAGAGTAGAATCCTAATCCTGCTGGTTTCTCTTGTCTCTATCCTTAGGGAATCAGTAAAAGCAATTCTCCTACTCCCTCCCTGCCCTGGGATGAGATGACCAGTCTCCCCACAGAACTGAACTGTTAAAAATCACTAATGCAGGTGGCCAGAGGCCTTTGGGGAAGGAGGACTCCCCAGAGGGTACACTGTGGTGCCCTCTAAGGTAACTGAAATCACTAAAAAATTATTTTGGACCAACTCATAATTCGAATACAAACTACTCAGGGCATTGTGCAAGCTGCGTAGCTCATGGTGGACTTTGATTCTCCTCCGTATCTGTACTACCCCATATGAGGCTCCTAGCCACACAGAGTTGGGGAGCACTGAACATGTACCTTCTCTGTATCAATGTGTGCAGGGACTGGAAGTCCAGAGAGCTGGAAGACTTACAAAGTCTTACGAAGACTTTACTTCTTACAAAGAAGTAAAACACTTCATTAATAATTTTGATGTCTTTTGAAATATGAACATTTTGATGTACTGGGCTAAATAAAATTTATTTAATTTCACCTTTTTAAAATGTGGCTATTAGGAAATCTAAAATTTGGGAGTGCCTGGGAGGCTCAGTGGGTTAAGCGTCTGCCTTCGGCTCAGGTCATGATCTTAGGGTCCTGGGACCGAGCCCAGTATCGGGCTCCCTGCTCAGCGGGAGGCCTGCTTCTCCCTCTCCCTCTGCTGCTCCCCCTGTTTGTGCTCATTCTCTCTCTCTCTCTCTCTCTCTCTTCTAATTCCTTTTCATAACAGCATAAATATGTTTCAGGTTAACCCAGCCTTACTAGTGTTATTTGAACATCACCCTAAAGCTAAAGTTAATTCACTTGGACTTGTTTTTAATTACCTTGTATACTCCCCCTAATGGTTCCTGACAATTCCCATTAAGACTTGAATATTTAAGTGTTCCAGTAAGACCATTACAGCTACCCTGAGCATAAAATACCACATAATCATCAGATAGACCCCTTCAGAATGAGAATCAAAACATTTAAATGCTGTGCTATTTAAAAAGCAATTCCCAGTCCATAGTTGGGTTTTTTTTTTAAGTTTTTATTTATTTATTTATTTGATAGAGAAATCACAAGTAGGCAAAGAGAGGCAGGCAGAGAGAGGGGGGCGGGGAAGCAGGCTCCCCGCTGAGCAGAGAGCCCAACGTGGGGCTCAATCCCAGGACCCTGAGATCATGACCCAAGCCAAAGGCAGAGGCATTAACCCACTGAGCCACCCAGGCGCCCCTCCCAGTCCATAGTTTTAATCTCACAATCAGAATATGATAACATTTCTTCTGGCTATCATGACCTTGGGTATTAGAATTACACTCTATGCAGCTGAGAAAATATACAAATCCATATTTCTACTCTAAGACAAGGGAGGACTGGGCATTCACCATAAACCAGGAGGAGAGCCACTCACCTGCCTTCTACTGGTTTCCAGTGAATGAAAGCATGAACATCTGATTTAACCAAGTATTGAACACTGATTTTTTTTAAGTTTTATTTATTTTAAAGAGAGAGAGTGTGCACAAGTGAGCGGGAGGGGCAGAGGGAGAGGAAGAGAGAATCCCAAGCAGATTCCACACTAAATGTTCAACCCCAACGCAGGGCTCAATCCCAGGACCCCAAGATCACGACCTGAGCAGAAACCAAGAATTGGCCACTTAACTAACTGAGCTACCTGGGTGCCCCTGAGTTTTGTTCGGTTTTGTTTTAAAGGGAAGTCAAACATTATGCTTGACCCCTTGAAGGTCAGTAGACTTTAGGGTGCTTCCCAGTTATGTTTTCCTAATCATCAGCGGGGATCAGAGTAAGTTGGACCTTTTCTGTTTTTCCTGTGACTCCAAGGAAATAGAGGAACTAAGTAAAACCTCCATTATCTAGCCCAATGGCACTCAAAAGGTGGTCTGCCCACCACCCGTGTGTGACTGGTGTGCAGTAAGTTCAGAAACGGAGAGTAAACATTTGGAAGCTATTATAGCAATTCAACAATTTACACTGGCTAAATGTGATTTAAAAGTGCTTATATTTTGTATTTTTTTCAAATATTTCATTTTTATTGCATTTTACAGAAGTAAGCCAGCCCAAAACAAATTATAAATTGAATAACTGACCCTTCATTTCAGAAACACTAAACCAGGGGTGCCTGGGTGGCTCAGTGGGTTAAAGCCTCTGCCTTCGGCTCAGGTCATGATCCCAGGGCCCTGGGATCGAGCCCCGCATCGGGCTCTCCGCGCAGCGGGGAGCCTGCTTCCTCCTCTCTCTCTCTGCCTGCCTCTGCCTACTTGTGATCTCTCTCTGTCAAATACACAAATAAAATCTTAAAAAAAAAAAAAAAAAAGAAACACTAAACCAACTCACCCGAATCTCCAATTTTCTGGTCACCTCAGTCTACACTATTAAGAGCTGGGGGCAGAAGGAAGCACACACGGAAAGGGAGCTGGGACTCTGTTTTTAGGGAAAAGAAACTACCGCTTAGGAGAGGGTGAGTCCAACAGAACAACTTGTGAGACATAGCTCAGATGAGGGTCTGTAACACAGTCCTATTTGTGCATCTACAATGACAATGCCCTCCTTCTTCAGTTATAGAATGCCATGGGTTAGAAGCCACATGGTGCTGCTATAATCCCGTGGTGATGGGTCCCATTTCAGAAATACCCAAATATATACAAACTCAAGTTCATATGTGGAATGATTACACCTCAACGAAGCACAAATGTCAAGTGTTCTTTCCCCACGGGTGGAAATTCAAGTGTTTTTTAAAAGCCAAGTGGAGATTAAAAGCTAAGAACTCATAGGTAAGGAGCTGATCCCTAAGCACCAAGCGAATACAGAGTGTTCTGATCAACAGGAGAATGGACAGGCGGCCCCTGAAGAAGGCACAACAGAGCGGGGAAGACAGATGGTTCCCGAAGCTATCAGGACATCCAGCAGCGTAAGCGTGGAATGACTCTCAGACTGGCAGACACTTCAGTTACATTTGGTCTCCGCACTTGCTCCTTAGCCCTGGCTCAGCCAGTGGAGGGGCTCCTCGCAAGGCTGCATCCCTCTGGCAGCTGGGACCCAAGGCTGAGGACCCGAGCAGGGAGTTAGGCAGCTCTGCTCCCTCCCCAGGGCCGACAGCCATACAAGAGCCTGGGCAGCCACTTCCCCTCCAAACCTCAGTGTCCTCATCTGCACAGAGGGTTGATAAGCAATACCTCTCAGGGTTAAGGGAGAGTTGGTTTTGTTGTTCAAAGATTCAGGAATTCCAGAAAGCTGTAGACTGAAGGATAGGAGAAGCCACAGCCCAGGAGAGCAGGGGGATTCCTGGGGCAAGGGAACCTTAATGGGAGATGGGAAGGGGGAAGACACTTCCAACCCGGAGCACTTCCCCAAGCCTGGACATTGGCCGTGACAGAGGAGGGAAGCCTGACATGTGGCACCTCGGGGACCTGTGTTTTCCACGAGAGATAGGAGGAGCATGTGCTCTGAAAAGAAGGTACTGAGGAGGGGAGAGTGTAAAGGGACTTAAACCAAGATGCATATGGCCCAGAAGAACCTGGGCATGCACGGACCAGAGGCCCCTTAAAGGGCACCACATGGGAAGAGGGGTTGGTCATAATATGTACGTCCCTGATGGGTCCCCAGAGGTAGCCATGAGGCCTTTGTTCACCAGGGCTCAGGGCGAGGGCATCAGGGAGCTCGAGTCCTGCAGAAGAGGCCTACTGAAAGGTGGAAGTGAAAGCAGGGAGCCTGACCACGTGGGAGTTTCAATACGGAGGTTTCAGTGAGGTCAAAGAGCAGGCAAAGGACGTGTACGTATGGTGCCATCAGGGTGAGCAGACAATGTCAAGGGGCACAATTTCTGGACGAACCACACCTCACTCAGGGTGGGGCTGTGACAACTGGAAGGTAAGGCGGTAACAGAGGGCCAGTCAGGAGTCCGTTCCGGAGCTGGGATGTTCATGGGTTCACGGGCAGGGGCGCTGCAGCCTGGATGTGGGGAGACATATGGGCTCAGCTGGAGGATTCTATCCCATGGGCATAATCTTGCCCTTGAGTACTTGCACAAAACTCTGCTGTCCCAGAGAGTACGGAGGTTCAGCACCAAGGCTTGGAGCTCCGTGTATCCAACACAGCAGGGCCCAGCGTTGCCCCTCAGAGCATGAAGCTTTCCAGCACTCTCAGAAGGAGGCATCAAAGACGGACACTCCACCCGGTCCCCGGCTTACCTGGCCTGAAATCCCTCCCCAGGGAAGCCTTGTGAACCTGAGCCAAAGGGCCGGTGTGCACTTGGGGACCGTGTAAGCAAGAGTAGAAAAACGGCTGATGTGCGGTGGAATCTTGTACAGAATAAATAATGGCTTTGAGGGGGAAAAAAGAGAGAGTGAGAGAGACTGGGGAGGGCCCAGAGCAGCTTCCTGAAGAAGCCAGGGCTGGCCAGAGAGATGCCCACAGCTGAGGAGCAGCCACCGGGCCAGGACAGAAAGGCACAGAAGGAGTGGCTGGGAGGGTAGCTGTGCGGTGGCAGCAGGGAGTCAGGTGGCCCACAGGGCAGGAAAGGATGGGGCCGGGAAAGGAGGCTGGAACAAAAGTACTGGGGAGCAGCTTTTGGGCACAGTTTGGTCACTGACAGAACGCACAGTGAGCACACACTAACTTCTCATGTACGTGCAGACCTCTGGCTGGTACCACATATTCTGGCGTGAGAAGTCTGGCAGAGAGGCGGGTAAAAAGGATTCATTTAGGAGGGGGTGCTGTCAGCAGCCCACCTAAGGGCACATATGTGGAGAGAGGCCTCCTGGTAATAGAAAGCCCCTGCCAACTGAGTATTTCTTTTGAGACAAAGGCTGTGCATCGTGTCAAGCCCAAGAACCCAGAAGGAGAAACCCAACTTACAGAACTAGAAGGAAAAGAGGTACCTGTTATGTTCCTATCAAGTGCCAGGCAAGCGCTGCAGCATCCGCACACCTCGATGCATGGGACACAAAGAGAATGAAAGGCAGCCTAGTCCCTGTCCTGCCCTGGGATGTTGTGATTCACAGGAGAGGGAAAAAGTGGACTGCAAGAGACCTGAGCGACTTTTCCACCGAACAGAAGAGACATTTGCTATTAAGGATTTTTTTGGTTTAAAACTGGTTCGTGTTTTTTTTTTAAAGAGGTTTTTTTTTGTTTTTTTTTTTTTTGACAGAGAGACACAACGACAGAGGGAACACAAGCAGGGGGAGTGGGAGAGGGAGAAGCAGGCTTCCCGCTGAGCAGGGACCCCGATGCGGGGCTCGATCCCAGGACCCTGGGATCATGACCTGAGCCAAAGGCAGACACTTAATGAATGAGCCACCCAGGCGCCCCTGGTTCATGCATTTTTAGGGGTAATAATTACTCTTCCAAAAAGAACCTCCACTTTTAGAGTTGCATACTGAAACACATACACGTGTGCACACACAGACGAAATGCTAGGTGGAGGGTTTACTTCAAAACAACCGAGAGGAGCAGGACGGGTCACAGAAAAAGCAAAATCGATCATGTGTTAACCATGGAGCTGGGTGATGGGTACAGGGAGGCTCACACTATTCTCCTTACTTCTGCGGGTGCCTGCCATTTCCAGTTAAAAAAACAAATTGAAGGTGACACAGGAAGGTATAGTACATTGTGTTTCACCTAATTGTGTTAGGACAATGACATTTCTGCAACAAACTCCAAACTCTGGAAGTGTGAAGGATGGTGTTTGGGCTTTAAAGGCAGTTTCTGCAACAGTTCCATTGGGAAGGAGCAGTACGAGTTTTCTAAAGGAGCAAGACTTGCTGGTGTACATACATGCAATCATGCCTGAGAAGGTCCAGGGACTATACCTGCTCCAATAGTGTGTCACCCGGACATCAAAATTTGGCACTTTCCCCTCTGATGACATGAAGTAAGGCTGACTGATTCACAGGCATAAGGGGCAAGAGACTCTTGTCACGCTTTGTTGCCCAGTTGAGGAATCAAGCAATGCCAAGATGAAGTGTCAAGCCCATCTCTGGAGCACTATCACGGTGACTGGCATCCCCATTTTAAAACCACAAGAAAGATGGCAAAAATCCAGGGGGGAGAAAAATAGGTAATACCTGCTCTAAAAGTTAATAGCCAATAATGGTGATTTGATAACCACCAACAGCCCTCAATTAGTAACAGCCAACGGACCCAGCCACCACCCCTCCCTACATACACACACCCTTCCATCACCAAACTCGGGACATCTTATGCTACCACTTCCACTTCCGGAAGAATGGTCTTAAGCCAGTGGTTTTCAGCCATGGGCAACTGGCCCTCGGGAAATGCTGGCATTGTTTGGAAAAATGTTTGGTTGTCACAACGGTGAAGGGGTACTACTGGCATCTGACGGTTAGAGACCAAGGCCATTCTTCGACATGCTGCAACACACAGAAGAGTCCGACAGGACAAAAAATGATCTCAACTAAAAAAAGGTCAGTAAGCTCAAGTTGAGAGAAGTCCTGGCTTAATCAAGTAGAATTAAGTGTTAAAGGAATTTCCAAACTGGTTCAGAGAGGCAGGGAGGGGGAGAAAGAGACAGGGAGACAAAGAGAGATAAGGAAAGAACTGACATGGTCTTTTACAAATCTTTTATATATTTCTATCAATATTCTTTAACCAAACGTGATATTTGATGCCACATTCTCTAGAGTAACTCTCTTTTGTCCACTAACACGAGGAGCCAAACACTTGAGAGGCTACAATTGCCAAGACCAATATTTGCTTTTTTCCAACGGCCATGTTTACCCAAGATTATTCTGCTCTTGGTGAACTAGAAACCAACTGGCTGTTGACACACTTGGAAGAGGGCCAAGGAATAGTCTGGCACCCTTCCCCATGGGAGGCGAAGGAGAAGTGCGGTCCAAGAAGATCTGTAAAAACCACCTAAGGTTTTGGATGGAAACCACTCTGAAATCACTTCGGAAATAAGCTCCTATCAACAGGGGAGTCCTGTTAACATTTTCAATAGCACTGAAGTCTTAAGAAGAATAAAGAAAAGGGGGAAACCACAGGAAGAAGGAAGCTCAGGAAGAAGGAAGAAAGAGAACAATTAATCCCCAGAGAATTTAACAGAGCTTGGACTTGAAGAAAGCAGAAAGGAAAAGCCACTCACACGTGATTACTGTTCCATCGAGTGTAGCTCTAAAGCCAGGAGGGAAGCTCTTTAGCTCGTTTGTTAGCTCTGAAATATAACCCACAGCTGACCCCCACAATGATCAATAATAGCTTCTTATTTGAACTCTACTGTTTGCATTCACCTGTGTGGTGTGTTTACATAAGGAATTTGGGCAACAGAAATTCAGCTGCACCTAACCTCACACTCACCAGATTTCTCATGTGCCACAGAATTCTGTAGTTGACAGTCACTGCCCTTTACCACAAAAACTGAACTACAGCTACCGTAACTATTGTGAAGTTCACCTGCTTACATAAGCAGCAAGGATTTCTGGCTTAAGGCTGTGCCAACCTTGCCTAGGAATCCCAGATGCTACCCCTTCGGGAAAGTGTAGGCACTACAGCATGCCCGAGATGGCAATCTTAATGTCCTAGCAATCCTGGGCACCAAATGCTTGGGCTTATGTTCCTGCCTCTAGAGGAAACTTTCTCAATCTTTTGGCCTCTCCTAGAAAGGAGTTGAGGCTTTAGACCCAGAAAGGTCAGGCCAGAGATGCCCAGCTCCAAGTGTCCATGACTTCCGGGTACAGAGGACAGTGTTACAGCAGACCCTTTGGCCTTCCCGTAAGGACAGAGAACCAACCTGTAGCCCGTAATGGTTGAATAGTGGCCTCCCAAAAAGATATGGCCATCCCATGATCTCTGAAGCCTGTGACTATGACCACATTTGGGGAAAGTTATAGATTAACATATTGGTATTGAGAAGTGATCATCCTAGATTACACGAGTAGGTCCTAAATCCAATGGGAAGTGCCCTTTTAAGGGCCAGAAGAGAACACAAGGAGAAGGGGAGCCCATGTGAGTCTCCTCCCCAGGAGTTTTATCAATGCAGGAAGATTGACTCATTCAAGAAAGGAGACTAGAAGTCAACACCACCCCCAGGCTCTGACCCCAAAAAAACCCAGCTATCCTTCAAAGAGTCCTTTCATCTTTCCTAAAAATCACATATTCTTCCCCAAGAGGCCTACATCCTCCTCCCTTTCCCTATTTACCACATTTAGGCCTGAATTCTCAACCACCCCTTCCAATTACTCATTTTTACCCCATGTGTATCTCTCCCAAGTCCATGAGGTATACAGATTAATAAACTGGTTTTTCTCTTTTTAGTCTTTTATTATAAGGGGTCTCAGCTAACAACTCACAAAGGCAGAGGAAAAAGTAACCCCCGGCACACCTAAGTCACCCGGTTTGTGGTAACTTGTTAAGGCAGATGTAGGAAACTACCACATGGTCTAATACCGGGCTTGTCCAACCCCGGCATCTCAGAATGGCCCAGTCTAGGACACCTAGGACAAGGACATCCTCCTTCCCACGGTCCCTAAAGAGCTGAGTGAAATGGAATTGAGGACAGGTGTTCAGCCTTGAGGGTCAAGGATCTTTTCCAGAGAACTAGCTCTGGCGCATGGTATAGAGGGAGTGTTTTTGTCTGGCATGAGGCAGAGCACCACCCAAGGAAACAAAGCTCCCAAAAGGGTCTGTGAGAACCATCCCAACACCTCGGGGGCCCTCTGATAAGACACTGTCATCATGAACCACCTTTGCTGCCATTCACGAAGGATCTCCCAAGGGCTGCACACTAGATGCTTTCAACAACATTAAAAGGTAACTACTTGGAGTTTTAATTTTGTTATTCTCTGCATTTTCTTTGAATTGCCCCCTCTTATATATATAGGCCTGAAAACACTTGCTTAGTATAGCACCTAAGAAGAGAAAGGCCTGGTTGGTTGGCTCCTGAGGAAACTGAGGCACAGAGTGGCTTGGGTAGTCTGCCCCAAGTCACCTGGCCAGCCAGTGGAAGAACCAATACCGTTACTGCAAGCCAACTCTGCGGCACCATGCCCACACACCACTCTGCCTCCCTACACACCCTGAAGTCTGTCCCTTCCCCTCCAGCACACTCCCTACCAACACCCAGCCCTACCAGGCCTGCCCTGGCTCCGTCCTGCTACAACAAGAGCACCGTTCCTTGCCTCAGACTTGGGTACCAGCAGACCTCTTTCTCTTGGCCCCAATCCCTTACAAAGTTTAATTCGACAGTAATTAGGTATATAAAAACATTCATGTCCTCCATCAAGGGCTCAGAGAACTCCGTTCAACAGACAACAGTGACATCTGAACAGTTACATCGTAAGAACTACAGAGGACAAGAGGGAATTCCAGAGCTCTTAAACCAAACTGTCCTCTTCAGCTACAAACCCGCCCAGAGGCTTGTCAGCGTTTATGGTCCCCTATAAAGGCTCACAGTATTCAAGCAAGGTCCTGCCACTCTTTGTCAGAAATATCGCCACCCCAGGGGAGGCATTCTCTGCTAACCACTCTAACCTCTTTCAGCCCGAATCCACCTTCCTCCCCTCACCCCAACAGTTCCACTGAATCTCTAAGACTCAAAGGTTTACAACTTTCCCCCTCGGTGCTACCTCTAAGGGAAATACTTTGACAATGTGTTTCAGACATCTTAACAATGCCAAGTCCCTGAAACCAGTAACAGCAAGGTAGGGAGATCCATTCTCACAGAATAATCTTAGATCCAGAAGCGCTTTCAAATATAAAGATGCTAAACATTCATTCTTCATGCTAGGAAGAACTTGAACACAACTTAAGGATCCAAAGAAGGTGCTAAGTTAAAGCTGTTGTATTTTCTCAACTGGGTATGACATGGCCAGAAAAATACTGTTTATGAGAACCTGAGAAACTGCTTGCTCCATAAGAAGTGGAGAAAACAAAAGCAAAATTGTCCTTAGAGCATGACCCCAACTGTGTCAACCCAAGAAATAAACAAACCGACCAATCCCATCAGGAAAAACAAGACAGGAAGTTAGTCAAAACACAGATTTCTCTGGAGTGGTGGAGCCAAGGGTTTTTCCTTCTCTTTTACCATTTAATATTTTTTGTGCATTTTCTATAATGAACATGGATTGCATTTAGAGTTGAGAAAAAATGAGCTTCACGTAAAACAAACCAACCAACTCCTGTGGCTGCTGAGTCCTCTAGAGTGCTCAGCACAGGGCTCCTGGCAAATGGGCACTGACCTCCCTCCTCAGCCTCCAGGGCTGCTTCCCGTCCCCCGTGCACTCCCCTTCTGGCCCCTTTCCTTCCTTCATGATCCCAGCATCTGCCTCACACCCTCCCTCTCGGTGCTTCTACACGAGCAGGTGTGTGCTTCCCTCCTCCTCTCTCGCACTGGGAAGGAGGTTCCAACAGGGCATGGGATTTCATCTTTCTGTGAGTCACTCTGGTAACCCCAGTGCCTAACCAAGTCTCTGCCAGATCCTAGGGTTCCATCAGTGTTTGCTGAAGGAGGGAACAGAGAAGCCTTGCACATCTCACTACCTGTAGCCTCCTTGCTAACCCTTTCCCTGGCTCGCCTGCCCCTCCTGCTCTCTTACACCTTACCAGGGGGTCCCCCGTTCCCCCGTTTTCATGGAACACGTGCCTGGCCTCATCAAACATTTGCCATCTCTGCTTATTTCCTTGCCACCTTAGCAGCAACAGCCATGCCAGGTCAGCAATGATCACTGACACCTGAGAGCGTGTGCATGTCCTCTCCCTTGCCCTCACCATACCCTGGAGAGGGGGCTCCGGTCATCACTCTCCTTTCACAAAGGCAACTGGGGCGTAAGCAGGTCAAGGAGCACCCTCACTTACAGGCAGGAAAGAACAAGGGCCGGCTGACTCCAAAGCCCAGGACTGGACGAGGCTCTGCTGGGCCCCAAAGCCAGTTCGTCCATTCTCTGCAGTGGATGCTAAGTTTCTTGTGGGCAGGAGAACACACGCTGCTCTTCTGTAAAGGTGGCCACGCCTGCCACGCACAGCAGACATTCCAATTCTTGCAGATTGGAGCTGCAGAGCGGTTTCAATGTGCACTGATCCATTATGTGGGCTAACCCTCCCATATTCAGCATTTAAATGGTCTGCCTGGCAAAACGAGGGTCATCCAAGCAAGTTTCAATTCATTCATATTAACACATGGCTATGCAAGGAATTTAAGGGTCCAGCTGTTGCCAGACAGTGCCCCCCTAACCCCCAGCAACTGATCGGAGGCACTTAATTAAGAAGTCGTATGTTAATTGTTGCTCTTAAATATCCATTAGCACAGATCCCCTAAAAACCGGCTATTGGGCAATGATGTCAAATTTCTGTCACAGATCATATTTCAAAAAGCTCTTTTAGGGACATCATCTGTCATCCAGCACAATTTATTATGTAAATGCTTTCCTATTTTCAAATTTTCCCTAGAATTCTCTAAATGAGGTAACTTTCCATTATTCGAAACTAATGAAATCTTTTCTATACTCAATGAGTATTGTTAAGGCTTCTCAAATTAGTTAGGAACTTGGCTCACCCCGCCAAGTCAGTGGAAAATTTGGGCCCTGAGTGTTAGCGAGGCAGACCCACAGGGTCTCAGCACTCCCTAACAACTAGTGTGGGACTGTGGCTCGTCAGTCCCTAAGGAGTGGACACACAGGCATTGGCACACCCCCCCCACTCCTCTCCCCTCCTTGGGCTATTTGCACGGGCAACAAAGAGGGTATCCGAAAGCACTGTGCAGAGCAGGTACTGGCCAGTGGGAGGCAAGCAGCATCTTACATAGCACAATAAAACTAATGTGCTCGGGAGAAACAACCCAGAAGCAGGATTTGGGATAAAATCTGCAAGGTATAAAAGTGCAGGAGGGTCTAACCTGCAGTGCCAACAGAACTTCCTTTTCCAGGTCGAAAATCTTGGTCATTTCCAGATGGAAACGAGCATCGCCACTACCACGGGAATAGGCCCACTCGGCCCTGCCCAGGGGGGATTCTGAGGGCCCCTCCTGTTTCCTGTGAGACCAGCCTCCCAAAACCATGTGGAAACTGGAAACCTGGGCTGGCTGACCCACCACATGTTTCTCATCAAGTTTACAGGTGTGCATCATCTACGGGGAAAAGCCCAGACGAGGCCTCTGAAGAACTAAGTCTGTCCCCATCTTGCCTCATACAAGACGTGTGGCTACAGGGTTTGAGTCTCTTAGTCTCCCTCCTTCACCCGTAAACTAGGACACGCACTGCTTAAAGCTCCAACCCTGGACGATGTCAGGACATGTGCAGTAATTTCAGAAGTTGAAACACCGCCACTGAGGAGATGCACCCTGTTGTTTTTTTCTGTTTTTATTGGTTTTTGTTGTTTTTAATTAAAAGCTGCCTAGGGACTCACTTAATGGCCCACCAAGTAGGAATGACGTGTGTGGCCCAAGCTAGGCACTGGGAAATATGGAAAGGAATAAGCCCAGGGCTTCGCTGTAGAATGAGTGCCCCAGTGATGGGAGAGGGGAGACCTACCAACAAATGAGGTCAGTAAAATGGGATGCACACGGGGTGTTCATCCGAAGTGTTGCACCACGGGGATTCTAGTTGTGATATCTGTGGGGTACGCACATCCTCAAGGAACCACAGAAGTCTTCCCCAGGGAGCAGGTAAGCTGGATGGACTCTGAAAGGCTGACAGAAACCACGCCTAAGGCACAGCAAGGGGGACAAGGGCCAGTGGGCCTAATGTGGAAGGGGTGGTGAGAAGGTGCAGTCAGCGGGACACACAGGCCGGGCACCACACCTCTGTTAAATGCATTCCACCTTCACTGACCTGCTGCGGCTCTAAGAAATCCCAAATTAAAGAGGAGGGTCACAACCTAGACACAGAGTCAAGCCAATCTCAGCCTCGCCCTGCCGTCTCATGACTCTGCCGCCAGTATCCAGTTATTCAGATAAGGCAGCAAGACATAGGGGTAAGAGGGAACCAAAACGGTTTAGAGAAAAACAATCTTAGATCCCAAGCCGACAAGCCTGTAATATTACAGCAACATATTTACCTGGTATGGGTCATAAATTGGCTCCAGATTTAAAAAAAACAAAAAACCAAAAACCTCAAACATACGAGCTAAGAGAAAACAGCTTCAAACCATTCTGATACCTGGCACCTACTTTGTGCCAGGTATCGACAATTTGAAGATGAGCCCAATACAGCCCTTGGTCTCCAGGAAGTGGTGATTTAAGAAGAAGTACACAACCTTCATCTAACAGTGGGTGGTAAGAACTAAAAAACTAAAAAAGAAGAAAAAAAAAAAAAAAAGGTAAGCCAGGCTGCTCTGGGGCATGTAACAGATTGGGTGGCTCAGGACAGGAGGGACAAGCCAGGGGAGATTTCTCAAGGGACAGAAAGTTTGCTTCTGAAGATTGAGAAGCAAGAGTAAAGAGGGGAAGCGCCACCAGTGAGATCAACAAGGACAGCATTCCTGAAGGAACAGGAACCTGGCACATGAGGCAACTCTCAAGCAGCTCACCAAGGCTGAGCCCAGGGGGGTCAGGAATATTCTAAAACATGAATGAGGAGTGGGGATCTGAAGCCAGAGGAGCACAGCAGGCCTCCGGACACAGTCACAGAAATCGATGTCCCCTTTTGCAAACAAAGAGACTTTTTATTCCAACATTTTCCTCTACTCTGCCCGGATCAAGGGCCTGGCTCGTTAGTGCTTGGAAATGTTGGCCTTTGTTACTGGATTGTCAGAGCCTTGTATGCACTCTTATTTCAGTAATGCAGGAGAAGAGAGGAGAATTTAGCCACTGGACTCCCTGAAGGGCTTCAACATAAGGCAAACTCACCTGTAAAATTGGTCCCATAGCAGAGACCCTAATGAAGGCATCTTAATTATTCCACAGGAGGCTCTGGGCTCCTCTGGCCATTAACCGCAGAGCAGAGCGCTGGAGGAAATGCAGACACACCCGCCAAGGAGGGGCCTCTGTGGGGTGTGTTACATTCCTTCAAGAACCGGGCCCCCTGCTATAATTTGTATAATCAGACCAGAGATTGGACTGCAGAACTGTTTCCCATTTATTACAATATCACACTCCTGCCCAGGAAACCCCACCCAAGCTTTTGTTTGGAATTCTTTTCCTTGATTAGGTGTAAGCCCCATTATTCCCGCCATTCAAAAATAACACATGGGTCTGATGAAGCTGCAGTGCGGGGCAGAGGGACAAACAGTCCTGTGCGAGAATCGGGCTAGCTAGTTCTTCTCTTGTTTTAGAGTGAGGACTTCTTTTTCATTTCCTGCTCTGGAGGAGAGTGGGAAGCAAGGACATTTTGCACAAATGGAAGAGCAAATCGTATTTCCTCTCTGGAAAGAGCCATGCTAGCTCAGGGAAGCACTTCCCAGGTTATGCCCACAGCCACGCACTGGGTCCTGGCCCTGAGGTCTGGGCTGTTGTCCCCACACTCGGCCAGCAGGAAGGGGGTAAGGAGGCCTCCAAGGCCCATCACTCCATCTTTGGAAATGCTGCTCTTGGTGGGGCTGCCCTGCACTTGGCCTCCCCGCAGGAAGGACAAAGCTGTGATGCTATCTGGCCTCTGTTATGCAATTCACCTGCTCTCCAACTCCAAGGGCTGAGCAACGGGGGCAGGGGTCCCCCACCAGACCCCTGGGAAACACAATCCAGAAAGGTTCATTCATACAATGAAAGACAGGTTATAGGAAAATTTCATTTCAAAGCACTGAGATAAGAATTGGGAAAAAGGATAAATCACTTCATTATTTAGCAAGTGCTTGAACCATGGAAGAGACCTGTTTTGGGATCTGTATAGCCTGAAGGGGCAGCCTGGGACTACCATGGGTCTCCTCTTGCCTCCACCAAAGCTGCCGGGGCCGGGCTGGAGCTCTGACTCTAAGGAAGCATTTTAGTGGTCAGGCCAGGAACCTCATGGTCTTGTGGCTTCAGTTCAAAGGGGACAGTTTTGGCCAATGGGATTCTCCCCAGTAACTCTAAGCCCAGTTGAACTTGCTGGGAGGCTGGAAGATGAGGAAGTCAGAAAGCCTGGGGCTGGGTAGCCATAGAGAACAAATAGGCAATCATGACCTCACAAGTTCATCTGGCTATCAAGGGGATAAAAGACACCCCAAGACAGGAACCAGGAGCCCAAGAGAGCACTTTGATGGGCTCAGTCCAATTCCCATGAACCCCAATGCTTCATTTCCCATCCTGGGAGGCCTTCAAAACACACAGAAACCTTTCCTGTTTACCAAATTGGTGAATGGGTTTCTATCACCACCAAACATCCTTGCCTAAAACAAGCACTTGATCTAGGTCTGGTGCTGTGACAATAGTACTATCTCAGAGCCGGTAGAGCAGATAAAAATCCTTAGTGGGTGACTGCAAACTATGGCAGCATGGCTGTTCACGATGGAATAGAGTCTCGCTGAACAATGGACAGCAAAGCTCATTTTGGACCAGGTTTGCCAGAGGGAGCTCCTCAGAAGGGAAAGGACTACAATTTGCCCATGAGGAGGAGGAAGGGTGTAGGTGAACAGTGAGGACATTACTAATCCCTCTGTGAAGCCAGGCTTCATCACCACAATTCCTCTGGGCTCAGTCCACATCCGCTGGCCTCAGTTCCTTAGACTGTAGCCCACACAGAACTGGGAGAGGCTCTGCTGGCAAGCCGGACTGCTTTGATTTTTGGTGATCCTAGTAAAATCCAGCAATCCCCAAAGACGGCTACTTAGAGCTCTCTTATATAAGTCCCTGCACCCGGAAACACCAGAGCCAAGTCAGGTTGTTGTCAAAGCTGTGCCTCTGAGCTTCTCCTGGCTCACCTTGCGGCTCACATCGTTGGCAGAAGGGGGAGGGGACTGTCCATCCACAGCAGTCTGCGTGGAATCGGGAGCTACATCCTAAACCCATGTGACGGGTACTCAGGGATGGGGGAGGGGGGCAGGGGGGTGCGATTAAAAAAATACAACACCAGCAGGTCCTTAAGCAGCCTACCATTATCAGAGGAAATAGTACACGGACACAACTGACCCAATCATGTGCCTATACACCCTAACCACTACGAAGTCTGTGTAAAAAAGAAATCCTGGGCACCTGGGTGGCTCAGTGGGTTAAAGCCTCTGCCTTCGGCTCAGGTCATGATCCCAGGGTCCTGGGATCGGAGCCCCGCATCATTGCATCATCGGGCTCTCTGCTCAGCAGGGAGCCTGCTTCTTCCTCTCTCCCTGCCTGCCTCTCTGCCTACTTGTGATCTCTGTCTGTCAAATAAATAAATAAAATCTTAAAAAAAAAAAAAAAAAAGAAATCCTTTCTACATCACGTCTGCAAGGAAATCTTCCTTGAGAAATGCGACTCCAACATAAAATGCCAATAGTTAACATAGGAAAGACTAGTATTACTACACAAATATGGTTTGGTTTTTTTTAATAATTTTTTTTATTTTTTATAAACATATAAAGTATTTTTATCCCCAGGGGTACATGTTTGTGAATCGCCAGGTTTACACACTTCACAGCACTAACCATAGCACATACCCTCCCCAATGTCCATTACCCCATCCCCCTTTCCCAACCCCCTCCCCCCAGCAACCCTCAGTGTGTTTTGTGAGATTAAGAGTCACTTATGGTTTGTCTCCCTCCCGATCCCATCTTGTTTCTTTTCTTCTTTTCCTATCCTCCCAACCCCCCATGTTGCATCTCCACTTCCTTGTTCAAATGAATTAATCAATGATGGCTTTCAGATTTTCTTTTTTCTTTTTTTTTTT
>PISX010023556.1:0-29566 GCA_004024625.1 Mellivora capensis
ATAAAGGGCTAGTGTCCAAGATCTATAAAGAACTTATCAAACTCAACACCCAAAGAACAAATAATCCAATCAAGAAATGGGCAGAGGACATGAACAGACATTTCTGCCAAGAAGACATCCAGATGGCCAACAGACACATGAAAAAGTGCTCCACATCACTCGGCATCAGGGAAATACAAATCAAAACCACAATGAGATATCACCTCACACCCGTCAGAATGGCTAAAATTAACAAGTCAGGAAATGACAGATGCTGGCAAGGATGCGGAGAAAGGGGAACCCTCCTACACTATTGGTGGGAATGCAAGCTGGTGCAACCGCTCTGGAAAACAGCATGGAGATTCCTCTAAAAGTTGAAAATAGAACTACCCTATGACCCAGCAATTGCACTACTGGGTATTTACCCTAAAGATACAAATGTAGTGATCTGAAGGGGCACGTGCACCCGAATGTTTATAGCAGCAATGTCTACAATAGCCAAACTATGGAAAGAACCTAGATGTCCATCAACAGATGAATGGATAAAGAAGAAGTGGTACATATACACAATGGAATACTATGCAGCCATCAAAAGAAATGAAATCTTGCCATTCGCAACGACGTGGATGGAACTAGAGGGTATCATGCTTAGTGAAATAAGTCAGTCGGAGAAAGACAACTATCATATGATCTCCCTGATATGAGGAAGTGGAGATGCAACATGGGGGGTTTGAGGGGTAGTAAAAGAAGAAAAGAAACAAGATGGGATCGGGAAGGAGACAAACCATAAGTGACTCTTAATCTCGCAAAACAAACTGAGGGTTCCTGGGGGGAGGGGGGTTGGGAGAGGGGAGTGGGGCAATGGACATTGGGGAGGGTATGTGCTATGGTTAGTGCTGTGAAGTGTGTAAACCTGGCAATTCACAGACATGTACCCCTGGGGATAAAAATACATTATATGTTTATAAAATAGATATTTTAACTGTGATTTAGCTCTGAAGCAGAGGTGGTGCATTCCTGTGTTGAAAAGGAAGCAAAGACCCAGATATATGATTTACCTGTCACTGGCTACATGATCTTAGAATATTATCTTGGTGGACATCATTCTTCTGCACTTTGAGATCCATTGCTATGTGTTTTCCCATTTTTTTAAATTAAACTTTTTATTTTGAAAAAAAAAATTTCTCTAACCACTCGAATCTTAAAATAGGAAATATGGGCCCTTCTCTTTCTTCAGCCCCTTCCTATTGTCTGGTCATGGTCACAAAGGTGAAAAAGACCACTTCCAACATCCCAAGACAGACGTGGGGAGAGAAGAACAGAATGGAAGAGATAAGGCTCCAAAAAACCTGGATGAAGAAAAGCAAACATCTCTGTGCAACAGTGTCTAAAGAACAGGGGTTCTTCTGCCCTTCACTGATCATTTGGGGGGTAGCTGATTTTTATGACTGATTTTTGTATTTTATACAAAAGATGGAATTATCAGAAATTAGCCTCTTCCTGTCTTTCCATTTTACTGGCAAAAGCTTTATATACCATGGGGCTAGTGAAGCTGAAGCTCTATGGGCCCTTTATTCTCCCTGCCTCTCCCAAAGCCTTGTACTGTCTGTCTCCAAGAAGGCCTCCTCACTACACACGCCTCACAGAACCTGGAGCTCCTCACAGAGGTGGAACTGGTTCAGGACGTTCCCGAGTACTAGTATGGGCAGGCAAAAAGATCACACTAAGACAAATGGCACACCAGAAAGTGAAACACCACAAAAATCATACCCAATCTTGATATTTACTAACAAGAGAATGATGATCACAAATCATAGAGTCATGAATCCACAGTACTCAACATTGTTTTAAGACTTTCTTTTCTTCATTTAAAAAATACAATGGATTTTATTTACATATTTTAACACAGATATGAAGAAACTAGGGAGAGTGTATTATAAAAATAACAGTGAGGAAAGCACAAAAAAATTAGAATTGTAATGGTGAAATCTGACAAGAGAAAAATAATGCATCATCTGATAACTATTCAAGCATAGGTTCTATGAGGAACTAACCAACAAATTCCATTCTATTATAACAGCAAATTAAATACATTCTCCAAAGCTTCTCACAAGACAGAACTGCTTGGCAATAGAAAATATACCACAGAACTCTATTAAAACTCAGGTTCTAGCTTCTAGAAAAATAGAGTATATGTACTTTTCACTGTTCTTCCCTCTGAGTACAACTAAAAACTGTGAACATCATATATGAAGTGAACATAAGAAGACACTAAAAGGCAGAGAGGTTGGACTGGCTAGGAAAGACATAGCGCTAAGGTCCTTGGGTAGTTTCTTTCCTTTCCCTCATCCCAGGCTTGGAGTCGAAGAAACCAGCAAGCTGGAAACACCAACAGATGCCTGCTGTCCAGCTAAAGGATCAGGAAAGGGGCAGCCGAGCATGACAGCAAATTTTCAACAATAACTATTCTACTCTAGCGAGATACCACAGAAAAAAAAGGTCATGTGGAGAGCGTGAAGTTCTACCCTCGGCAAATGGTAACCAGGCTTCCCTAGCATTCCTCTGGGGGTTTCCAGGGAAAGCTAATTAGGGAATCAAGAATTTCAACTTCCCTGGGAGCAAGCAAAGAAAGAGAAAGTCAAACAAAGAAACAGAAGACATAAAAAAGCACTAAATAGAAATTTTGGAATTGAAAAATGTGATGACTGAAATTTACAAAATCAATACACTGGCTCAACAGCAAAATGGAATGGACAGAGAAACAAATCAATGAACTGAGAGAACAGCAGAAATTGTTCAATCTGCACAGTAGAGAAGCAAATAGACTGGGGGCAAAAAATCAGACCCTCAGGGAGCAGCAGGACTATAAACAAGATCTGGCATTTGTGTCTGAAGTCCTAGAAGGGGAGGAGAAAGAGGGCAGGGCTGAAAAAATACTTGAAGAAATATGGATGAAAATTTACCAAATTTATCAAAGGATGCACAAACACAGAGGTGTGAGAAGCCAGGATGACTTAAAACAGGGTAAAGACAAAGAAATCCTACCAAGATGCATCAAAGTCAGAATTCTGAAAACCAAAGGCAAAAGAAAGAATCGTGAAAGCAGCAAGAGAAGAAACATCTATAGAAGAAAAGCAATCTGAATGACCATGGAAGCCACAAGAAAGGGGTGTGCTTCTTTCTGGTGCTGAAAGGAAAGAACAGTCAACTCAGTCCAGACTCAGAGTCCGGTATTCAGCAATAACACTCTTCACTGAGAGAGAGATCAAGACATTCTCAGGTGAAGGAGAAGCAAGACAATTTGCTGCCAGCAGACCTGCCCTACAAGAATGGCTACAGGAAGCTTTCTAAACAGAAATTAAACAACAAAATAATAGTAGGAACCCCAAAACACTGAGAAGGAATGAAGAACATGATAAACAAACCAAATTGGATAAATTTTAAAAAGGTAGGGGCGCCTGGGTGGCTCAGTCGGTTAAGCGTCCAACTCTTGATTTCAGCTCAGGTCATGATCTCAGGGTTGTGAGATCGAGTCCCCCAACGAGCTTTGCATTCAGCAGAGTCTTCTTCCCCCCCTCCCCTGCCCCTACTCCACTTGTGTTCTCTCTCTCTAAAATAAATAAATCTTAAGAAAATAAAACAAATACAGAAATATATAAACTATCCTTGAGTTTTACAACTTATATTTGATGATGGAAATAAAAACGCTAACTCTTCTGATATAGTGCCAAATGCATGAAGAGGAAATATTTAAGACAATTATACTATAAACAGGGAGGATAAAGGGACATAAAGCTAAGGTTTCTACAGTTCACGCAAACTAATAAAATGGTAACACTAGTAAATTGTGTTATGTATATATAATGCAACCACTAAAAAACCACACAAAAAGATACATTAAAAAATACTATAGAAAAAAATCCAAAAAGAATTCTAAGAAATATTCAAATAATCCACAGGAAGAAGAAACAGAAAACACAAGAGAAGAAATTGAGAACAAAAATATGAATGGGCAAACTTAAGCCCTAACATAAAAATAATTCAATTGATGGGACACCTGGGTGGCTCAGTTGATTATGCAGCTGCCTTTGGCTCAGGTCATGATCCCAGCATCCTGGGATCGAGTCCCACATTAGGCTCCTTGCTCGGCAGGGAGCCTGCTTCTCCCTCTGCCTCTGCCTGCCACTCTGTCTGCCTGTGCTCGCTTGCTCACTCTCTGACAAATAAATAAATAAAATCCTTAAAAAAAAATTCAATTGAATGTACATGGTCTAATATATCAATTTTTTAAAAAAGCACCAACCCACAGCGAGATCCCAACACATAGCCACGAGAATGTCTACATGAAAACCAGTGACAATTCCAAATGGTGGCACCTATGTGGAGAAGCTGAGGTCCTCGGATGTTGCTGGTGGGGATGAAAAATGGTACAATCATTTCTGAAAAAACCCAAATATGCAATTACCGTGTGAGCCAGGATGGCACTGGCGGGCATCTCCCCCTGAAAAATGAAGATTTCTGTTCACATAAAGACCTTTCTATGAAAGCTGCGCAGCTGTCTCTCGCAGAGACAAGACCTGGGAAGCAGCAGGTGTTCTTCAACAAGGGAATGACCACCCCGAGGCACGTCCCCATGGACTGCTCCCTGGCAGCAAAGGAACCACGCCAGAGGCAGCGGCCCAGACGGAGCTCCGCTCCCACAGTCTGCAGACTGTACAATTCCAAGGACACAATACTCCTGAAAAGACGCAACCACAGAAACGAAGACCAAAGCAGTGCTGGCCCCGGGCTCAGGAGGGGTGAGGTGGAAGAGAAGGGCAACAGGAGGGCTCCTGCCACGACAGAGGTCTGCTGTATGTGGATTCTGTCAAAGCCGCTGCCCTGGTTGTCATACAACTGTCCTACGGCAGGTCTGCAAGACGTCACCACTGGGGCAACAGAAGATCTCTGTATCATCTCTGTGCTGTTTCTCACAGCTGCATTCAGTCACCGTTACTGCAAAGTACAAAGTTCGGCATAGAATGTGGCTGCTGGAGCTCCTCCTGCAAACTAGGACTAACAGCCGTCTCGCTGGTTTGATGCAGTCACTCTCCTTCTGGAGGCAGAAAGTTACGTCAAGTGACCAGAGGAAGTTATCCTAAGTGCTTTATAGTACAGTGATTTCCTCATACCACAGACTGGCATACCAGGAAATATAGCGTTTATTATTATGTTTATATATGAATAGTGTTTAAAAATTAGATAGGTTAAATTTAATCATAAAGGTTTAAATTTTTTTTAAAGATTTTGTCAGAGAAAGAGAGGGCACAAGCACAAGGGGCAGCAGGCAGCGTGAAGCGGGGCTCAATACCAGGACCCTGGGATCATGACCTGAGCCGACAGCAGATGCTTAACTGACTGAGCCACCTAGGTGCCCCCATAAATGGTTAAATTTAATCATCATAAAGTGACTTTCCAGTCACTGAGTGAAAAATGACTTATACCTGCTTCCATACTATGTATCTAAATAAAATTTTTAGAATTACATTGCTTATCAAAACTTACTGCTCAGGGCACTTGGGTGGCTCAGCGGGTTGAGCCTCTGCCTTCAGCTCAGTCATGATCTCAGGATCGAGCCCTACATCGGGCTCTCTGCTCAGTGGGGAGCCTGAGCTTCTCCCTCTCTCTCTGCCTACTTGTGATCTCTCTTTCTGTCAAATAAATAAATAAAATCTTCAAAAAAAAAAAAGCTTACCTGCTCTTCTCTGTCTTAATTCTTCTAACATTCAATTTCCAGGTAGCAAATGATTTATTGACTCTGAAAAGAAAAACATTTCTTACATTTCATACTCAAAAATCATGTATTTATATAGAATACATTTAATAACATCTTAAGAATGCTAGATTCCCTAGAACATGTTTCACTTACGTTTCATTCATCCTAAATCTTACCTGAAGCACATACTAGATCATATCACTTCTCTCCCAAACTGTCAACAGAATATAGAGCAAAAGTCACTGTAATTCTCATAGACATAATTTAGTTACAATATCTCAATAAGTATAAACACTATAAAAATAAATTCTTGGAGGCGCCTGGATGACTCTGTCAGCTAAGTGTCCGACTCTTGATTTCAGCTCAGGTCATGATCTCGGGGTCGTGGAATGAGCCCCACAGTCAACTCTGTGCTCCATGAAGAGTCAGCTCAAGATTCTCCCTTCCTCTCCCTCTGTCCTTCTATCCCTTCTCCTTGTTCATGCTAAAACAAATTAACTAAATATACATTTATTAGCTTACTATATTTAAGAGACTCATATTTCAAGAGTCAATTGTATTTCCAGCAATAATGAAAAAGTACACTGATGAGAAATTGTTGCATACTGGGGCGGGTGGGTGGCTCAGTGGGTTAAAGCCTCTGCCTTCAGCTCAGGTCATGATCCCAGGGTCCTGGGATCGAGCCCCACATCGGGCTCTCTGCTCAGCAGGGACCCTGCTTCCCCCTCTCTCTCTCTGTCTGCCTCTCTGCCTAATTGTGATCTCTCTCTGTCAAATAAATAAATAAATTCTTTAAAAAAAAAAAGATATTGTTGCATACTAATGTGTAAAAAAAATCAGCTAGTGTTTGTCATTTGATATTTGTTTTTGAAAAGATGTATTTATAATTTTAAAAACTCAAAGAAGCTATCTGAGAAGGAATTTAATGGTGATGCTAGTTTGCCAAAAGTGAGATTCCTTATGCAGCAAGAGGAACTGGTGGGGTCTGGACTGCCCATGAAGCCAACCAGCCCATCTCACTGGCTGGCTGAAACTCCCAGAAGCCAGAAGCAGTTCTGAAAGAACCCCCTGCTGTCACGCAAACAGGCACACCTAAGGCCTCAGAAATCAGAAATGCCTCTGATTTAGCACCTTGACCTTAAGTCAGGCTCCCAAGAGGCATTTAAGCTAAATTCCTATCTCACTTTTCTCTAGTCATGGAACCTCAGGACTCCAGAAAATCCCTGGAAAGAATCCCAGACGAATCCCCCAAATGACAGTGTGAGGCGTGTGCACAACAGGCCACGGAAGCGACACCTCCAGGCAGGCCCCCAAAGTTAAGAAGCTGGTGCTGCTGCTGGAGTCACCCTGCACTGCACACACCGCACGGCCAACAGAAGCCACCAGCGCTGCAGACTTACCTTATTTTCTGCTTGGACCGTTACTTGCTACAATGTTAGTCATAAGAAACTTTACAAAAGATATTAAAAATAAAACTCAAAAAATCAAATGAAGGGGACGCCTGGGTGGCTCAGTTGGTTAAGTGTCTGCCTTGGGTTCAGGTCATGATCCCATGTCGGGCTCCCTGCTCAATGGGGAGCCTGCATCTCCCTCTTCCTCTGCCTCTTACCCCTGCTCATGCTGCCAAATAAATAAAATCTTTAAAAATATATAAAAACTAAAATAAAATGAATTTATCAGTTTTAACCCGATTAAACTTTAATTTATACTTTTCTAAGAAAATTAATCTTTTGACCATGGAAAATGACTGATGCCAAATGTCATATAACAAGATGACTCACCCCAGTTCCAACTGTGTTTCAAAAGTTTGAGCAATTAAAATTACTAAGAGTGGAGTGGACCCCAAGGATTTATCACAGGCAAGGACAACAGTGGAAAGCCCAACACTGACCGTTTAAATAAACAGATTCAGAGAACAGTACTTTCCTACTATCGTAAGCTGCTGCCTGGCTGACAGAGATGTAGCTGTCACACACATTCTCGAAGAGGAACTGCTCGGAACCGTGTCTCCGCGACCCACCTCCACTGCCACATGCTTCGGTTCAGTCCATCACAGGACCGGCTCCCTCACCTCCCACCCTTTTCCAGTGTTTCAGCCACACCACGTCTAGCCTTGAATACACACTGACCTTGGATCTGCCCCGGAGCTTTTCACCTTAGCTGTACTGAGACTATTCTCAGCATTCAGGCCTCGAATTACACAGCACATATCTGGCCATCCTTTCTAAAGCAGCAACACAAACTTATCTCTGCTTAATTTCTCCGCTTTATTATCTTTCTGACCCTTATCCCTAGCTGAAATAATCTTACTTATTATTGATCTCCCTGCATTAGAATGGGAGTTCTACGGGAACACAGACTTCATATATTTCCTACATGATTACACCTCATCAGGGCCCATACAGTGGGACAAAAGTAGTACCAGCAAGTGTCTGTTCTGTGAGGAACTTCTCTGCCACAAACCCATTAACTTCTCTGAAAAAAGATCTTCAGCCATTTATCATATTAAATGTAACCATTTAAAATACTACTACTGTCTTTCCCTAGCCTCCAGCAGATAGCAGCAGATCACAAGGAAACACAGACACAGAAGCAGGAAGATCGGAGTCATGGCGCCGTAGAGACCATGGCAGCCGCCCTCGTGGGGAGTGCAGAGCACCCAGAGACCCAGAAGTACTCTGCTGTACACCTGAAACTGATGTAACATCACGTGTCAGTCACACACAAAGGAAAACACTAGACACAAACACTAAAAGAACAAGTCTGGGACTTCTGTGTGAGGGATCAGCAGTCCCAGGAATCCTGCTGTAATGTCCCGTCACTTAAAACTAGATAAATTTTGGGGCGCCTGGGTGGCTCAGTGGGTTAAGGCTCTGCCTTAGGCTCAGGTCATGATCTCACGGTCCTGGGATCAAGTCCCGCTTTGGGTTCTCTGCTCGGCAGGGAGCCTGCTTCCTCCTCTCTCTCTGCCTGCCTCTCTGCCTACTTGTGATCTCTGTCTGTCAAATAAATAAAATCTTAAAAAAAAAACTAGATAAATTTTTAAACGATGACTTTGAATCAACAAGCTGTCCAGCTCCCTAATGCTCTGATTTATTTTCCATTATAACATTCCTTCTCTACCTGATGTTTTACATTATCTATATGTCTCCTACTAGAACTTACTTGAGAGCAGGACAATCATTTGTTTTGTTCAATAGAGTATCCCCAGCATCTGGAACAAAGATTCTTAGCAAGGTCTCAATAAATATTTGTTTAGGGGTGCGTGGTGACTCAGTAGGTTATGTCTACCTTCTGTTGAGGTCATGATCTCAGGATTCTGGGATCGAGCCCCATATCAGGCTCCCCACTCAGCAGGGAGTCTGCTTTTTCCTCTGCCTCTGCCTCCCCCACTAGTGCTGTCAAATAATACACAAAATATTTTTAAAATAAATAAATGCGTTTAATGAATAAGTGCATGAAAAACAAAAGGCCAATTAAACTAAGGTCATTATAGTTAATTTAAATTCAATCATAAAAAATTATTTTCTTATAATATTTATCCAAGAAGATGAGGAGTTCTAATATTTAAATGAGCAAACTTTATCTAAATTTTTTTTTTACTCAGGTATAACTGCCACACAATATTAATATATTAGTTTCAGGTATACAACACAGTAATCTGACATCAGTGTATACACTGAACCGAGGAGCAGTTAGTTAACGTCTGTCATGATACAGAGTTAACATGATGTTACTGTGTACATTACATCCCCATGGTCTACTTTACAACTGGAAATCTTTACCTTCCAATTTTCTTCACTCGCTTCATCCCCCTTCCAACATCTCTCTTTTCTGGCAACCTACAACTCTATCCTCTGCATCTCTGAGTGTAGGTTTTTTGGTTTTTTAGGTTCCACATATAAATGAAATGATGTGGTATCTGTCTCTCTCTCATTTCACTTAGCATGGACACAAATGGCAAGATTTCTTTCTTTTTTTTTTAATGGCTGGGTACTACTCCATTTTTTTTTTTAAAGATTTTATTTATTTGACAGAGAGAGACAGCGAGAGAGGGAACACAAGCAGGGGGAGTGGCAGAGGGAGAAGCAGGCTTCCCACCCAGTAGGGAGACCGATGGGGAGCTCGATCCCAGGACCCTGGGATTATGACCTGACCCGAAGGCAGATACTTAATGACTGAGCCACCCAGGTGGCTGCTATTCTGCTGCTGCATGTAGCATGTATGTATCACATCTTCTTTATCCATTCATCCATCAATGGACTGTAGTTGTTTCTTTTTTTAAGCTCTTGTAAATAGTGCTGCAATAAACAAAGGAGTGCATGTATCTTTTCAAATCAGTCTTTTTGTTTTCTTTGAATAGATATCCAGAAGGGGACTTGCTAGATCATATGGTAGATCTAATTTTAGTATTTTGGGGAATCTCAATACTGTTTTCCGTAGTGGCCACACCAATTTATATTCCCACAAACAGTACACAAGGGTCCCTTTTCTCCACATCAAATCTTAATGACAGTCATTCTGATAGGTAGGAAGGAATACCTTATTTTGTTTGATCTGCATTTCCCTGATGATTAGTTATGTTAAGCATCTTTTCATGTGTCTGTTGGCAACCATATGTAGATCCTGGAAAAATGTCTATTCATATTCTCTTCCTATTTTTTTTTAAAGATTCATTCGTTTGAGAGAGAGAGAGAGCACACACATGTGCACAGGCAGGAGGGACAGAGGGAGAGAGAGAATCTCAAGCACACTCCCGCTGAGCATGGAGCCCAATGCAGGACTTGATCCCAGGACCCACAGATCATGACCTGAACCAAAATGAAGAGCTGGATATACAACAGACTGAGCCACCCAGATGCCCCTTCTGCTCATTTTTAAGTGATTATTTTTGTCATCAAGTTGTATGAATTCCTTTTTTTTTAATATCAACTCATATATATGATTTGCAAATATCTCATCCTGGTCAGTAGTCTGCCTTTTCATTCTACTGAAGGGCTCCCTTCACTGTTCAGAAGCTTTTCAGTTAGATGCTGTTTCATTGGCTTTTCCTTTTGACACCTTTGCCTTTAAGTCAGATCCAAGAAAATGTCACCAATGTCAAGAAGTTTATGACTTACTTTTCTTCTGGGTTTTTTATGGTTTCAGGTCATACATTCAAGTCTTTAACCCATTTTGAGTTTATTCTGTGTTTGGTATAAGAAAGTAGCACAGTTTCCTTCTTTTGCATGGTGCTGTCCAGTTTTCCCAACATCATCTATTGAAAAGACTTTTTCCCATTGCATATTCTTCCCTCCTTTGTCATAGATTAATTAACCATATAACCATGGGTTTATTTCTGGGCGCTCTATTCTGTTCCTTTGATCTATGTGTCTATTTTTGTGCCAGTGCCATACTCTTTGATTACTAGAGCTTTGTAGCATGTCTTAAAATCTGAGATTGCAATACCTACAGCTTTGTTCTTTAACACAGAGTATAATGCCATCTTTAAAAAACAGTTTTACTTCTACCTTTCCAATTTGGATGCCTTTTCTTTTTTCTTGACTAACTGTTGCGGCTAAGACTTCCAATACTATGTTGAATAAAACTGGGGAATGTAGTCATCCTTGTCTTGTTTCTAATCTTAGAGGAAAAGACTTTAGCTTTCCATGGTTGAATATTATTTTAGCTGTGGGTTTGTCATATATGGCTTTTATTATGGCAAGGTATACACCCTCTATACACAGTGTGTGGAGCATTATCATAAATGAATGAATTTTTCAGATTCTCTTTCTGCCTCTATTGAGATAACCATGATTTTTATCTTCAATTTTTTTAATGTGGTATATCACAGTGTATCACATTATTTTGTAGATGTTGAACTATCTTGCCATCCCTGAAATATATGCCATTTGATCATGGTGGATGATCCTTCCTGTGTATTTTATAATCTGATTTGCTAACATTTTGTTGAGCATTTCTGCATATAAGTTCATCAAGGAAATTGGCCTGTAATGTTCTTTGTGTAGTGTCCTCTGGTTTTTGTGTCGGGGTAATGCTGGCCTCATAAAATGACTTTGGAAGCATTCCTTCCCCTTCTATTTTTTTTTTGCGGGGGGGGAGAGTTTGAGAATAATGGGTATTAAATACTCTTTGAATGCTTAGTAAAATTCACCAATGAAGCCAACAGATTCTAGACATTGTTGCTAAGTTTTGGATCATTGATTCATTATTATTTATTACTATCACTCATTACTATTTAAATTTTCTATTTCTTCATGATTCAGTCTTGGTAGGTTGAATGTTTCTAGGAATCTATCCATTTCTTATAGGTTGTTCAGTTTGCTTGTGCATAATTGTTCATAGTGACTGTCATGATTCTCCATATTTCTATTGTATCAGTTGTAACTTCTTTCATTCTGATTTTATTTGAGCCCTTTCTCTTTTTTTCTTGGTGAGTCTACCTAAACATGTGTCAATTTTATCTTTTCACGTAATCAGCTCTTCATTTCACTGATCTTTGCTATTGTCTTTTTAGTCTCTATTTCACTTATTTCCACTCTGATCGTTATTATTTCCTTCTTTCTACTAACTTTGGGTTAGTAGAACTTGCTCTTCTTTTCCAGTCCCTTTGGGTGTAAAGTTAATCCATTTAGGATTTTTCTTATTTCTTAAGGTAGGCCTGTATGGTTATGAACTTCCCTCTTATAATTGCTTTTGCTACACCCTATACATTTTTGCTATGTCACATTTGTTTTCATTTCTCTCGAGGTATTTTTTTTTCTCCTTTGCTTTCTTCAATGACCCCTTTGTTATTCAGTAGCTTGTTGCTTAAGCTCCTCGTTTTTATGGCTTTCTTAGTTTTCTTCTTATAATTAATTTCTAGTTTCATACTATCGTGGTTGAAAAACATGCTTGATTTCAATATTGTTAAATTTATTGAGACTTTTTTGTGGCCTAACATGTTATTTATCCTGGAGAGAGTACCCTGTGAGTGTGAGAAGAAATGTATTCTGCTGCTTTTGAATGTAATGTTCTGCGTATATCTATTAACTTAGTATTGTAGTTTTAATTTTACTACATTGGTCTTTTGACCTGTTAGCTTTATAAATGATTATAAATGATTCACTCACTACCTTCACTATATATTTACCTTTTCCAGTGAGATTTTCACTTTCATATGTTTTCTTGTCATTAATTAGTACCATTTCTTTTCAGCTTAAAGAATCCCCCTTACAGTTTCTCATAAGGCTAGTTTAGCAGTAATGAAGTCCCTTACTTTTGCTATATGGAAACTCTTCATCTCCTTCAATTCTGAATTATTACCCTACTGGGTAGAGTATTCTAGGTTGCAATTTTTTTTCATTTAGTACTCTGAATATGTTCTGCCTTGCAAAGTTTCTGCTGAGATCTGCTGATAGCCTATGGGTTTATCTTGTATGTAACAAGTTATTTCTCTCTCGTTGCTTTTACGATTCTCTATCTTTAACTTTTGACATTTTAAGTATACTATATTTTGGTGTGAATCTCTTTGTGTTCTTCTTATTTGAAATTCTCTGGACTTCCTGGATATAGATGTCTGTTTACTTCCCCCAGGTTAAGGAAATTTTCAGCCATTCAAATATGCTTTTCTGCCCCTTCTTCTTCTGTGACTCCTATAATGAGTATGTTACTCCACCTGAAATTGTCCCAGAGGTCACTTATGTTATCTCCATTTTTAAAAAAAACTCTTTTCTTTTTGCTGCTCTGTCCAGGTGAATTCCATTGCTCTGTAGTCTAGCTCAATGTCTGACCCACTCTTCTGTTGAACCCCTTTAGTGTATTTCCAAATTAACTTATTCTACTTCAGCTCTGAGACTTCCATTTGGTATTTTCTCTTTGCTGCAGTTCTTACTGTGTTCATCCATTCTTCCCCCAAGTCTGGCAAGCATCTTTCTGACCATTACTTTGAACTATTTATCAGGTAATTTACTTATTGCCATTTCATTAAGGTCTTTTTCTGGGGTTTTGTCTTCTTCTTTCATTTGAAGATATTCCTCTGTCACATTTTGCCTGATTTTCTGTGTTTTGTTTTGTTTTGTTTTCCTATGTATTAGGCAAAACACTACCATTCCCAAACTTTTGAAGTAGCAGCCTTATGCAGGTGATCTGTGAGGCTGAGAAGCACAATCCCCTCTGGCCACTGGTGCCAGCTGCTCAAGTGGAGTGCCAAGTCCAAGTGTGAGCTACACACACCTGCTGGCTGTGGTGAGGTCGCAGATATGGCACTGGAGGGGCAGGGCACTCACCTGGCAAGCTGGGGTGGGGTTACAGCTATAGGGATGGATGGGAAGCTTGCTCAGATGGCTGTGGTACACCTGTGGTATGGGGGGTTGGGGTGTGCTCAGGTTATAGGAAGACCGCCAAAACGGTGACTGTCAAAGGAGAATGGGATTGCAAAAATGGCCCCTGCTAGCACTTCTATCCCAGAAAGAGTACCAAAAGGTTCCTGCTTCTCTGGAATTCACTTTAAAAATAGTAAGTGGGTCTCCTTTACATCTGGCCCAGCCACTTTTCAAGGTGCAGCTTTTGCTCTGGGTCCCAGGGTGAGCTGAGTGTGCATGTAAACCCTTTATGAGCAGGTTCTCCATTGCTTAGGATCTATGGATTTCCTGGACATAATTTCCATTGTTTTCCATTTTGGTGGCTCCTCTCTTTGGTGCAGAACCCAAGGACTGGGGTGCCTGATGTGAGCAACATTCTTTACTTCTCAGGTAGTTTCCACATTTTTAAGATCCTTCCTGTTTGTGGGTTGCTGCACCAGGGGTGGGGTTTTTGATGAGAACTGGTCTCTCTCTCTCCTCTACCTATCCTTTATCCTCTGTTGTGGAGATACTGTCTGTCTAGTTCCCAGAACTCTTCCAGAGGAAATTATTGCACATACAGCTGTGGGTCTGTTGTGTTTGTGGGAGGGAGGCAGTTCAGGATCTTCCTACACCTCTATCTTGTCTAAAAAACTTCTACAGAATACCCCATTTTCTCTAATATTCCCCATAAAAATGTCATTATGTAGTAGAACCCACACATCAACCAGCCAGTCACAATTTCCACAGGACCATACTAAAAATAATTGGTTTCATTTTATCTCACCGAAAATTGGAAAATATCTTGAATTGCTGTAATAAATGGTAGCATTTTTTTTCTAAAAGCCATTCCAAAGTAGGTATGAGTTCTATTTCTTCTACATCACCTATTTTAGTAACCTGCAAATATAAAGCACAAAAATCATGACTTTATTTCTTTAAAAAATGCACTATTTTCAAGAAATTAAGAAAGCCTGTGTTAGCCTCACTAACTACTTGCTTTCATAATTAAGCTTGTTCTATAGATGACCTCCACCACTTCATCTATACCCAAACTTGATTTCCCTTCCCACACTGATTCAATACTTGCCATTTTCTAAGGCTATTTCTCATGCTCCAATAGAGAAAGAATAAGAGAAACTTCTTCCTCACTCTTAGATACTTCTCACAAATATCTGTTCATTTTTCATTCTCATAATTTGCACATTTTCTGTAATGTAATATTTATGAGCTCAATTTTAACTACAGGGGCGTAGTAGTTCCAAAGGGACTAATAATCCCATTACCAAGATACCTTATTTTGACAACCAAGAACCACAGGCCTTTATCAAGGAATTCCCTTCCCCATCTGAATGTTAACATTTTCTTCAGTTTCTTCTGGAAATAAAAGTATGCCTATATCAGCACATATGTACTTACGTGCACATTTTTGTTTATACAGAAGTTGTTCCTCCCACTTTCAGTTGATAATACACCTCAGAGATATCTCCACATCCACACCTACAGATCTGCTTCATTCAGGTGTGGCCCTGCCCATGCTCAAATACTCTCCCAGCTGCGAGGCTGGGAGAGTAGCAGGAAGCAGACAGACACTAAGAAAATGATCAAAACCAGTAATTCTACAAGTACAATTTGCGGTAAGTATCAGAGCGTCGTGTAAGAATGTAATAGGGGGTTCATACATCTGGCAATGAAGTTTCTGACAAACCTGAGAAAACGCTTTTTTCTTTTAACTATTATAATTCCTATATGTCAGCAAATCCCTGTAGTCTAGTTTTCTTAAAAAAAAAAAATACACTTGGGGTGCCTGGGTGGCTCAGTTGGGTTAAAGCTTCTGCCTTTGGCTCAGGTCATGATCTCAGGGTCCTGGGCTCTCTGCTCAGTGGGGGCCTGCTTCCCTTCCTCTCTCTCTGCCTGCCTCTCTGCCTGCTTGTGATCTCTGTCTGTCAAATAAATAAATAAAATCTTTTTTAAAAAACTACACTTAATAAAGTATTTGAGATAAAAATTATTAAAATTGAATCCTTAAACCTTTATCTCTATAAAAAAAAGAGAAAAAAACTTGCTGTTAAGTAAGTTTCTCCCAAAGAAGATTTTTTTAAAAAGATTTTATTTATTTATTTGACAGAGATCACAAGTAGGCAGAGAGGCAGACAGAGAGAGAGGAAGGGAAGTAGGCTCCCTGCTGAGCAGAGAGCCCAATGCGGGGCTCAATTCCCGGACCCCTGAGATCACAACCTGAGCCGAAGGCAGAGGCTTTAACCCACTGAGCCACCCAGGTGCCCCTCTCCCAAATAAGATCTTAAACATAAACTATCCCTCAAATGACCAGGTTTACCTGAAACACGCAAAGATATTCTAAATTGAATAATATTTTTCCATTATTATTCTAAAAGCTGAAAACACATATTCTACGTTACCTTTGAGATAAATGATGCAGTAACAATCCAAAATTCTTTGCAGTGTCTAGCTCTGTGGGCAGAGACCACCTGAAGATCATATGGATTATAGAGAATTTGACGATTTTTCCGAGGTAGGCAATATACAAATTCTCCATCATCTGTTAAAGGTTCCTGAAGTTAAAAAAAATTTTAATCAATTTGACCAAATGAAGTAATAAAATGGCTGAACAACAGATCACTCAGTAAATTGAAACAATTTTAGATTAAAATTAAGAGTAATATCACTGAAGAAAGCTAACATCAAATTATGTCCAAAGTTCTACAAGATCAATCTTACGAAATATTTAAAATATGTAATTTTCTTTCTTACACTGTGGTGAAGCAACATTCACAAAAACTCCTCTATGTGCCTCCTAATGCGTGCTTATTCACACAAAGAACTTGGCAACATATCTTTAACACACATGCCCCACTGCCAGTCAGTCTGTCTGCCAACATCAGAAGCTTTTGGACCATGTTAATCATTTATTTTGATAATGATGGTGGCTTAGTATTATAATAATAACTACTATTTGTGAAGCAAATAATAAATATTTGATAAGTAATAAGTGTTTCATATACATTACTCACCAGAATTTAATCTCCTGAATTTAATCTTTTAAAGTACCCTCAGGGGGACGCCTGGGTGGCTCAGTTGGTTAAGCAGCTGCCTTCGGCTCAGGTCATGATCCCAGCGTCCTGGGATCGAGTCCCACATCGGGCTCCTTGCTGGGCAAGGAGCCAGCTTCTCCCTCTGCCTCTGCCTGCCACTCTGCCTGTGCTCATTCTCTCTCTCTCTCTCTGACAAATAAATAAAATCTTAAAAAAAAATTAAAAAAAAAAAAGTACCCTCAGGGTTGATGATCATTTTAGCTCATTAAACAGATGCACAAGTTAATATTTTGAGGAATGAGGCAATTTGGGGAAAGTCACAAAGACAGGAAGGGCAGGTTGAGATGGGAATGCGAGTCACACTGAAGCTGTGCTCTGAGACCCCGCAGTATTACTGGAGCCTCTTTCTTACTCACCAGCCATTCCTGAGAAACCAGCCACTTCGTATTAAGAAAATATTTTACATGAAATTTATTTTTTTCATCTTTGAGACTTTAATTATTGGAATTTAAAAATTTCAGACCCAGTTTTACTTCTTAAAACAGTTCATGTCCTCATTGAAGAATGTCACTGTTGCTCCCTAATTGTCCCAGGTGCTCACTGTCTTGTTTATTTTTAGGATTTATTTATTGGGGGGGAGAGGCACAGGCGGAGGGACAAGCAGACTCCCCACCGAATGTAGAGCCTGACATGGGGCTCAATCCCATGACTCTGAGAACACAACCTGAGCAGAAACCAAGAGTCAGACACTCAACCGACTGCACCACCGGGCACCCCACACAGTCTTCTTTTGACCACTGAGAGGATATGAACCTGGAAACCTTAAGAAACAAGTTTAAAACTACAAGTAAAATGAAATAAGCCTCAGGTGATGATTTGTATAGTACATGGTTTGGTTACAGTTATGTGGCCACTTGAGCCATTTTTGTTCTGATTACGTTACAGGAAGTTGAGGATACTAGAAACTTTTTTTTTATTTAAGATTTTTTAACTTATTTATTCGACAGAGAGAGAGAGGGAGATCACAAGTAGGCAGAAAGGCAGGCAGAGAGAGGGGGGGGGAAGCAGGCTCCCCGCTGAGCAGAGAGCCTGATGTGGGGCTCGATCCCAGGACTCTAAGATCATGACCTAAGCTGAAGGCAGAGGTTTACCCCACTGAGCCACCCAGGTGCCCCGAGGATACTAGAAACTTAATATAGACACAATTATCCAAAGGGGTCATGTATGTAATTAAATTATCCACTTACCAGAAGCATAATATATTCCAATGAAATTACTGGTTTTCAATTAAAAGCAAGTAATTTTTCGTATTCTCAATCCTTTCTTTATAAACAAATGAAACCTCCCTTATCAGTGAGTCCAACATCTGGCTCAGCAATGTATTTTCTAAGCCACCATGCCTGCTACATGCCAGACACCAGGCCACCTGGATTCTTCACTTAATTTTCACAGCTCTCTAAGGGTAAGTACTATTATTTCCAATTTAAGTTCAAAGAAGCTGAAGCTCAGAGAGGTCAGGAACTTGCCCAAAACCACACAGTGAGCATATAAACAGAGATGCAAAACTGGGCAACTCTGCCTCCATTATGCATGGTTCTTTGCTTTACATTAATGCTGCCTCTGACAATGATCCAAAGACCGTTTCTCCTCCTGGTAACAGTCTAGACCAGGGATCAGCAAACTCTGGCCAGGACTAGGTGCCTATTTCTATAACTAAAGTCTCATAGGAACAAAGCCACACCTATTTGGTTATATCTGTCTCCTGTTGCTTTTGTCCTACAGTGAGAGAGCTGAGTAATTACAACAGAGATCAGAGAGCCTGCAAAGCCTAAAATACCACCTGACAGGGGCGCCTGGGTGGCTCAGTGGGTTAAGCCTCTGTCTTCCGCTCAGGTCATGATCTCAGGGTCCTGGGATCGAGCCCCGCATCAGGCTCTCTGCTCAGCGGGGAGCCTGCTTTCCCCCCTCCCCCGTCTACTGCTCTGCCTACTTGTAATCTCTCTCTCTCTCTCTCTGTTAAATAAATAAATAAACTAAATCTTAAAAAAAAAAAAAACCACCTGACACTTCTCAGAAAAAATCAGCTGGCCCCTGGTCTAGAACAATGGTTCTCAATTGTGCTTCAGATCATCTGGAGATGGGTTCCACCCCCAGAGTTTCTGACCCACAAGGTCTGGGGTGGAGATGAGAATATGTATGGTGAATGAGCTCCCAGATGCTGCTGGTATGATCTACCTGGGAACTGCCCTCTGAGAATCCTGGGTCTAAAAGTAGTTATGATCCTGCCCAATCTTCGATCTCCTGTCATGAAGAAGGGCACCAGAGGCAGACCTCACTCCTCATGGCTGCTCGTGCCCTCTGCATGTGACCTGCACATGCTAAACTTTCTCCAAAGAGGAAAGGATAAAGAAATACAAAGATAATGAGATAGAAAATTGGGTACCAGGCAGTAAGAACAAGGATACAATGTTAAAGTGAACTGATGCCCAATACTTTCATAAGCATTTACCATGAAACAATGATGGTAATTTGATACTAATGTAGTAATGGCTAATTTTAATACAATATGTGAGTGAATGAAATTAAGATTAAGGTATAGTTTTAAATATTAACCTTTGTATTACAAAACTGGATAAAAGAGAAGAATACCTTTAGAATAATCTTCTGAATTGCAATTTTGGAACTTTTGTGCTCCAAACAGTGCTGTGGTAACATCGTTTGCCAACCAAACTTTTCTCTTAGCCTTATAATATGTCTTGTCACATCATCATCCTCTGGTTCTGGTTTAGAACATAAAAAAAGAAAGATAAGTGTGAGTATAGGTATCACTTAAGGATAATGTATAATATTCCAAATATTTCTACATAGAGAAAAAATTTAAATGGAAACTCATACTTACTTACATAAGACTATATAATTGGAAGAGAAAATATAGCTTAAAATTTAATTTTAATACAAGGTGGAAAAAAGGATTAATATTTTCCATTTAAAAAAGAGATTACAAAAGACCTAATTCCACAATTACACAGGTGGTTGTCACAAGAAGACCCTGGAACAGGAGCCAGTTAGGGCGGCTTTTCTTAATAAAAGCTTAAGATGATGTGGAAGCAGTAGGATCAGGAAAAAAGTGATGACCATGCAAGGTGGAAATATTCTTCCCAAAGAGTCTCATGCAATACACTTCCCCCCTCCTTCCTTTGTTCCTTCCTCTCTCCCTCCCTTCCCTCCCTCCTTCCTTTCTTCCAAGCAGACTCCACACCCAGCATGCAGCCCAGTGTGGGGCTTGAACTCATAACCCTGAGGTCAAGACCTGAGCTGAGGTCAAGAATTGGACACAACTAGGTGAGCTACCCAGGTGCCTCTCAGACCTTCTTTCTTGATCTCTTAGCAGCTAATAATTCTCTCCCTCTTGAAACATTCCCTTTTCTTGGCTTTTATTCACCATGCTCTACAACTTGTCCTCTTAGCCCTTCTGCTTTTCTTGATAAAACTAATCATGGGAAGAGAAGCAACCCAGAAACCATGCTGACAAAACCAACAATGTTAAGAAGTTGTTCAGGATTTCTGGTTCTCTAGAAATCACAAACACCAACTGATAAAAGCAGCTTAACTCAGGACTAAACAGGACTTGAACTTTTGTAGAAAACAAAGTCAGGACCAGCGTATAGTCCTACACAACCCTAAGAGTAAATTCTTCTTTTAATCTTGTGCTCTAGGCAACTCACCTGTCTTACCCTAGTCTGGGCCCTATCAGTTGCTTACACGGGAAAGAAGTTTAAAATACTTAATTGAAAGGAAAGCTAGTTAATATTAGGTGTAGAAGAGAGAAGGGGAGGTGCCGACACTAATGTAAGGGACAGCACAAAGTATTTATGTCTAGCTGAGAGATAAGCCATACAGATTTGGATATAACAACGTACACCTATCAAAACCATGGTAGTGCCCTTACGACACAGGAAAACATATCGGTAGAACCAAGTAGAGACCAGAAATAGGAACATTTACAAAAGACAATCTAGTAAGCGAGAAAAAAGGTATTTCAAATCAGTAGAGCAATCACTAACTGTTCATAAATCATAATGGGAAAGTAGTTAGCCACTTAAAAAACTATGCAATTATATGCAAGTGTAAATTATAGATGAATTATAGGAGCAAATGTGGAAACAGAAATTACAGAAAATATATGTTCCTGAAAAAGAATTAAAGCATGTTAAAAAAATAATAATAAATTTGACTTCTTCAAACTTAGCAATTTATACAGCAGAAAAGCCACCATAAATAAATCTAAAGCATAATTATGAAGTTAGAATGTCTATAACCTATGTAAGAAGCTAGGGATTAACATCAAATATTTAAAGAGTTCCTCCCAATCAATAAGAAATAAACATTTTGATATAAAGATGAACAATTTTTAGGAAAGACAAATGGCCAGTAAACATACCAAAAAATATTCAACCCCATTAGTAATCAGAAAATTGCAAATTAAAATTACAACAAAATAGCTATTCTCTCCCATCAGACTTGCAGAAAATTAAGTTAGGAAATATCCATTGCTTGCCAGGGTATTCCTCCTATGCAATACTGCAAAAGCATAAATTAATGCATCCATTCTTGGTGGTGACCTGGCAGATTTAATGAACTGATAGAGACCATTGGAGAATGGAAGTGATTTATGACAAATTTAAAATAACGATTTTTCAGAATAAGTAGTAAATTTAGGGAAAATATATATCCTCCAAAATGCTGGAGGGAAATTTTTCTAAAAAGCCAGATTAATTTAGAAATCAAAGATAGGGATACCTGGGTGGCTCAGTGTTTAAGTCATGATCCTAGGGTCGTGGGATCAAGTCCCAAGTCAGGCTCCTGGCTCAGAAGGAAGCCTGCTTCTCCCTCTGCCTGCCACTCCCCCTGATTGTGCTCTCTCTCGCTCTCTGACAAATAAATAAATAAAATCTTAAAAAGAAGAAAGAAAGAAAGAAAGAAAGAAAGAAAGAAAGAAAGAAAGAAAGAAAGAAAGAAAGAAAAGAAAGAAAATAAATCACAGATATTTACTAAAATGAGACAATCCATTATGCACCTAACATGGCAGGGTGAGGCACAGTCCTAGCATGCTGGGTGCCATGGTATGAGCCAGGACAGCAATTCTTTCTATGAGAACTATGAGGAGACTAGCCTGTATTCCGCTCTCACAGTGAGTCAAGAATATAGGTACCAGAAGTAAGGTCAGGAAATTACAACTTTCAAGAGAAAGTCTTCTAGAAAAAAAACATGGGGAAAAAAAGCAGCATAAAGACATTTATTTTGTCAATGTAGACACAAGCCTCTATCTTCCGTTACAGACGCAATGGAATCTCATCAGTGAACACTGGGCTGGACTCCCAGTGCTCTCCCCTTCTAATCCACAGCCTTGAAAAAGCACTATCACCAGACAGAATCTTCCACAGGAGTGACAGTGAAGACAGAGCTTAAGGAGGAGTTCCAACATTTAAGGGTAAAATCACATATCTTTATGATTAAAATAAAACCTTTCTTTTAAGAAGTTTAAAACAGGCACCTGGATGGCTCAGGCAGTTAAGTGTCTGACTAGTGATGTCGGCTCAGATCATGATCTCAGGGTCGTTAAGACAGAGCCCATGTCGGGTTCTGCACTGGTCATGGAATCTGCATGGGACTCTCGCATTCCTCCTGCCTCTTCCCTCACTCACTCTCTCTCCAAAAAAAAAAAAAAAAAAAAAAAAAAGTTTAAAACAGAACTTCCGCTACCTCAGAGTCAGAGTGTAATTGATATTATCCCACAATGGGACCGTGTCTTCATAATGAAAGATAATATATACAAACTGTCAAATGAACCGCACTGCTGGTAAGTACTATGTCAGCTCCAAGGAGAAGGGTCACAGCAGACTAGGGACCTCACTGAGAGCTTATAGAACTTGCATAAATATCCATCTTAACATAAGGCCTGAGAGGGGCAAAAGAGAAAAAAGGACATTCTAGACAAAGAATCATCTTAAAAGAAAGAGACAAAGAGTAAATTTCAAAAGCACACATCAACATGAATGATCTCAAAAGGACAGGTTACAAAAGGACACAATAAAACATCACATACGTGCATATTTCAAAGCTTGTACTGAAGTATAACATACACATGGATGGTACACATACCATCCACAGGCATACAGCCTGATGAGTTTTCAGACATAAATACACCTTGGAGCCAGCGCACCCATCATGAAAGAAAGCATCACCAGCACTCCTGAAGTCCGCCTTGAACCTTGCCCAGTTACTATTACCACTTCAGCCCATTCCCACAAAAGTCACCACTATCCTGCTTTCTCAGATTAGAGATTAATTTTTCCTAGTGTTTACTCTATAGAAGTAGAATCGTGCCATGTATACTCTTCTCCATTCAGCTTATTCTGGTAAACAGGGTGTGTGCTTCTGCACAAAATAATGCTACATGTTTTATGGATGTATTAGTTGTCTATTGATATGTGAGCAACTGTCCTAAAATTTAGAGGTTTAAAACAAAAAAAAATTTTTTCACAATTTTTACGGGTGAGTAGTTCAGTTTCCCATGAGGTTGCAATCAAAACGCTGAAGGCTCTCCTGGGGCTGGAGGACCCTCTCCCACACAGACATGCTGATATGCCAGAGATCTCAGCTCTTTGCCCAGTGGACCCCTCTATAGGGCCACGTACGTGTGTCACAGGAGAGCACACAGGACAAGGGATCTCTCTAGGCTTATCATGACTTCATGACTTCGTCCTGGAGGGCACACAGCATCATTCCACCATGTTCTACTTCGTACAACTGCAAACTATCACATCCACTGTATTATTAGTTAGAAATGAATCACTAAAGTCTGGCCTTTATTTAAAGGGAGAGGAGTAAGGCGCTGGCTTTTGAAGGAAGGAGCGTCAAAACGTATGTGACAAATTTTTAAACTCCCACAGTGGACAAATATAAATGTAGACAATACATAAAACCATCCATGGAAAGGAAGTCGCCCGTGTGAGTGTGACTGTCAGCTGGTCCTACTGTTAACTTGTCGACAGGGAGCGGAGAGGGGAGCGCCCTGAGCTACTCACTTTACTTCGGTAACTGCTCTCCACTGCCGGGTAACAGATTACTGCAAACTGGGTGTTTGTTATCCCACAGTGTCCAGAGGTCAGGTACCTAGCAAAGTTTAGCTGGGTCCTCTGCCCAGAGTCTCACAGGGCTGACATGAACATGCTGGCTGACGATGCCCTCATCCAGAGACACTGGCTCCAAGCTCCCCTAGGTTGCTGGAAGAACTCGTTTTCTTTGTGGCTGCGTGACTGAGGTCCCGGTTTTCCCACTAACAGTTGGCCCAGGTACTACTGTTGGCTACAGAAGTCTAGTTTGGAGTCCTTGCCCCAGGGCCCTCTGCACACATGGCCATCTGCCCCTTCAAAGACACCAGCGCGGCATCTGCTACTGCTCTGGTCTCTTTTAAAGGCTCATCAGATTAGGGCAGGCTCACCCAGGAAAACCTCCTTTTACAACCTTATTACACCTCAGAAATGCCACATAGACTGACCAGAAGCAACGCTCCATCACACTCGAAGGGGCGGCTCACATTTGCCAAGAGGCGGGGAGATGAGGCCTGTAAGTTTTGTGCCATCGGAGGCATTCATAATAGTGACTATCTTCTTTTCAGAAAAATGAAGCCTGTTTAAGTGAGGGGCCCAGAAGTCTACATTTCAATAGCTTTATGACTAATCTGGGTTGGACCATGGTAAATCAGTGAAATGTAGAAAAGTTTCCCTTTTCCTGTCAAACTTAAGATACTAATACAAATAAGAATTTCAGGTATATTATCATATGGTTTCACTTACTTGTGGAACATAAGGAACAGCATGGATGACATTAGAAGAGGGAAGGGAAGATTGAAGGGGGGAAATTGGAGGAGGAGATGAATGATGAGAGACTATCATCTCATCTGAGATGATGTTTCTCAGATGTTTCTCATCTGAGAAACAAACTAAGGGTTTTAGAGGGGAGGGGGGTGGGAAGGGTGTGAGCCTGGTGGTGGGCATTAAGGAGGGCACGCACTGCATGGAGCACTGGGTGTTATACACAAACAATGAATCTTGGAACACTACCTCAAAAACTAATGATGTACTGTATGGTGACTAGCGTAACATTAATAAATAAATAAATAAATAAATAAATAAATAAATAAGAATTTCATATATAAAGAAAGTACAACCTGGAAAACATGAGAAAAATTGGTTTAAATGAATTATTTATTTGAAAGACACAAAAGAATTAAATATAATGATACCACAAAGTTTTACTAAAAGGATAAAACAAAACTATACAACTTTATTTAAATTCTATAACCATAACCTTCAGAGATTATTCCTAATTAAGAACACACACAAAAGTCCGTCAACTTTTCAATCTATTGATATTCTGGGTTTTCAAAAAGATTTTTAAAAAGCTAACACTTCCTTAAGCAACCAAACACATAAAATTCATTAAGACTGTTTCTTCTTGGGGCACCTGGGTGGCTCAGCGGGTTAAAGCCTCTGCCTTCGGCTCAGGTCATGATCCCAGGGTCCTGGGATCGAGCCCCACATGGGGCTCCCTGCTCAGCAGGGAGTCTGCTTCCTCCTCTCTCTCTGCCTGACTCTCTGCCTACTTGTGATCTCTGTCAAATAAATAAATAAAATCTTTAAAAAAAAAAAAAAGACTGTTTCTTCTAAAGTCAGTGTCCTACTCAAATACATAAAACCACAGAAGTATCTGAAAAAAAATGTCATGTCTTCCAAACAAGCTGCCTACCTGTTGTATCGTAGGACACAAGCCTTTTCTTCTTAACTTTTGGACAAGGGTGAGTCTGATCCTTTTTTCCCTTTGATTTTTCTTTCTTCTTAGGAGAAACTGGTTCTGAAGGATCTTGCTGAGTTCCAGTTTTTTGGAAGTAATCTGAAAAGAAGAGCATTATTAACTGAGTAACCAGCAAGAGCTATAAATAATACCACAGCCATTCTCCATGCCAGGCCATGCAGGGGATCATGACACGGTGTCAGTTTTTAAGAGCACAGGCTCTGAGTCAAATGCCTTCATTCCAACCAGTTACAAGTTTTGCCAGTCAGTGCTGTGATTTACTCTGTAAGTAGCCCGTCAGCCTTTCTTTACCCACCTGTGAAATGGGGACTGTTACAGTGAGAACCTCATAGAATGTTACAAGGATTAAGTTAGTTAATATGTTTAAAGCATACAGTCAGGGGCGCCTGGGTGGTTCAGTCAGTGAAGTGTCCACCTTTGGCTCAGGTCATGATCTCCAGGTCCTGGAATGGAGTTCTGCCTTAGGCTCCCTGCTCAGCAGCGAATCTGCTTCTCCCTCTGCCCCTCCCCCTGCTTGTGCTCACTCTCTCTCTCTATCTCTCTCAAATGAATAAAATGTTTTTTAAAAAGCACACAGTAAGTACTTACAAAGATAAATATTAATTCTATCATTACAATAAATGTGAATTCTCGTGTGAAAAACATTAACAAAAGCTTTTTATCAGGGAGGGCCTACTCTCCCCAGAGTACAGCCCCGTCATTCTGGTGGCTGACACTGCACCCCGTCCCACTCTCTAAACACCCTCTCATCTCTAGTGTGCTTCAACCAACCCCTCCCGAGAGCACCCCCGAGAGCCCGTCATCACCAGCCTCTCCTTCCTGCTTGGCACTCCTGCTTGGCACTCCCGACATCACCATTTTTTTCCTGACGTCCTTGGCACCTCCAGTTCACAGCCCCATGACTTTCTACCCATCACCCCTCTGCTTCTTTGCATCTTTCTCTTGATCCCCCTGAAATTATGTTGTCTTTCAATGACACTCTTGCCAGAGCCTCAACTCTCACTCTTGATCTCATCTCCATGGCAGAACAGCGGCCCTGGAAGATGCCAGCTCTACTGCTCAGTGCGCTGCGTTTGCATACCTCAGAGCTATTACACAAAGGCCCAAACGGGAGTGGATCGGTAACTTCCGAAATCGACCTTAATTTATCACAAATGGCCCCTGAACACTAATGTGAAATCTTACCATTTGCCTGGCTCCCTTACTCTTCTGGCTTTGAACAGCTAGCTCGGATGCGCCTCAAATCCCAGCACCTTCACCTTCCCACCCCTCCACTTCAACGGATCTTCATGCCTACTACTCAGAGCACACAAATGCTTCGACATACTTGTACTAAGTAAGCCAGGGAACCCACCCCAGCAGCATCCTTTCCTCCTGCCCCTTCTGACTTCACTAGGGAGGTGTTTCTCCTCCCATCCAAATCAATCCTTTCCACCCTTGTCTGCAACCCAACCCCTCATGCCTATACTACTAATTATTCCTCCTCCCCTTTGCATATCAAGCTCCCACCATCAAGCCTGAGCTGCCAGCAAGCCTCACCCATTCCTAGCCCACGTTTCCCTCTAGTTGGTGAATTCTATCTCGCCTTTCTTCAGTCATACTTCTCAAAAGACTTGCATGTACTCACTATTCTATTTCTTCATCTACTCCCACTTCCTAATCTAGTCGAGTTTCAGACCTCCACTTAAATAGCACTTAAGTGACCATATAAATTAAATGGGCATTTTCAGTCCCCATTTGACTGAATATTATTACTTTTGACTGCTCTTTCTTTTTTTAAAATTGAGATATAATTGACAAATAACATTATTAGTTTCAGCTATACAACATAGTATAATATTTGTACATATTGCAAAAAGATCATCACAACATTCATCACAGTTGCAATTTTTTTGTGGTGAGAACTTTTAAGATTTACTGTTAGCAAATTTCAAATTTACAACACACTATTGTTAACATTCACCATGTTGTGCATCATGTCCCCATAATTTATAACTCCAAGTTTGTACACTTGACCACCTTCCCTCATTTTACCCACTCCCAACCCCTGCCTTGGGCAACCACCAACCTATTCTCTATATTCATGAGTTTATTCCGCATACACGTGAGATCATATTGTATTTGTCTTTTGATGACTTGTTTCACTCGGCACAGTGCTGTCAAAGTCCATCTGTTTGTCGCAAATGGAAAAGATTTCATTTTCTTACGGCTGAATAATCTTCCACCATATATACGTTATCACAGCTTCTTCATCCATCAATAGTTTATTTCTGTGTCTTGTAAATAATGTAGCAATGAACATGGGGATGTAATGCATCTTTCTGAGTTGGGTGTTTTCATTTCTTTTAAATAAATATGAAGAAATGCAATTACAGGATCATATCATATGATATCATATGATATTTCTTTTTTTATTTTTTTAAATTTTTATTTTTTTATAAACATATAATGTATTTTTATCCCCAGGGGTACATGTCTGTGAATCGCCAGGTTTACACACGTCACAGCACTAACCATAGCACATACCCTCCCCAATGTCCACTCCCCTCTCCCTCCCCCCCTCCCCCCAGCAACCCTCAGTTTGTTTTCCGAGATTAAGAGTCACTTATGGTTTATTCTCCCTCCCGATCCCATCTTGTTTCTTTTCTTCTTTTCCTACCCCCCAAACCCCCCATGTTGCATCTCCACTTCCTCATATCAGGGAGATAATATGATGGTTGTCTTTCTGCGATTGACTTATTTCACTAAGCATGATACCCTCAAGTTCCATCCATGTCATTGCAAATGGCAAGATTTCATTTCTTTTTTTTTTTTAAGATTTTATTTATTTATTTGAGAGAGAGGCAGTGAGAGAGCATGAGCAAGGAGAAGGTCAGAGGGAGAAGCAGACGCCCCGTGGAGCTGGGAGCCCGATGTGGGACTCGATCCCGGGTCTCTGGGATCATGACCTGAGCTGAAGGCAGTCGTCCAACCAACTGAGCCACCCTGGCGTCCCTAGATTTCATTTCTTTTGATGGCTGCACAGTATTCCATTGTGTATATATACCACTTCTTCTTTATCCATTCATCTGTTGATGGACATCTAGGTTCTTTCCATAGTTTGGCTATTATAGACATTGCTGCTATAAACATTCGGGTGCACATGCCCCTTCGGATCACTACATTTGTATCTTTAGGGTAAATACCCAGTAGTGCAATTGCTGGGTCATAGGGTAGTTCTATTTTCAACTTTTTGAGGAACCTCCATGCTGTTTTCCAGAGCGGTTGCACCAGCTTGCATTCCCACCAACAGTGTAGGAGGGTTCCCCTTTCTCCGCATCCTCACCAGCATCTGTCATTTCCTGATTTGTTAATTTTAATCATTCTGACTGGTGTGAGGCGGTATCTCATTGTGGTTTTGATTTGTATTTCCCTGATGCCGAGTGATGTGGAGCACTTTTTCATGTGTCTGTTGGCCATCTGGATGTCTTCTTGGCAGAAATGTCTGTTCATGTCCTCTGCCCATTTCTTGATTGGATTATTTGTTCTTTGGGTGTTGAGTTTGATAAGTTCTTTATAGATCTTGGACACTAGCCCTTTAT
>PISX010023557.1:0-29569 GCA_004024625.1 Mellivora capensis
CAGTCCGGTGTTCCCGCTCGGCTTTACCTGCCCACTGGCGTCTTCTGCCCCCGTAGAGATCCTGACATCCCACTGGCGTCTTCTGCCCCCGTAGAGATCCTGATGAGTAGAATTTTGATCTCAGGCTGATTTCATGAGTGATCGGAGTTCCTTGGTAGGTAATCAGCTCACTTTAGGGGACAGGTTGAACCAGAGCATCCTCCTAGTTCCCCACCATCTTGTCTCCAGCCATTCAGTTTTTAAAAATTCTTGTGAGCCTGTAAATTAAAAGTATGGTAACAAGGACAGGGGATGGGATACAGAAGAAAAAGAAACACTCCATACACTCTTGTACAAGGCAACACATTAATTTTTTTTATTAAATGATAATATAAAGCAACAAAGAGACATCACAATGATAAGAAAATTGTTCTTTTTTTTAAAGAAAATTATTCTTAAGTGTGTAAAGGGGAAGAGATTATTGTGGATTTTTAAAATTTTTTTAAAGATTTTATTTATTTGAGAGTGACAGAGAGGATGTACATGTACATGAGCAAGGGTAGAGGCATAAGGAGAGGGAGAAGTAGACTCCCCTCTAAGCACTGAGCAGGGATCCCAATGCAGGGCTTGACCCCAGAACCCTGGGATCATGACCTGAGCCAAAAGCAGACATTTAACTTACTGAACCATGCAAGTGCCCCAATTATTGTGGCTTTGACCAATCTAGAAAGGCTAATGAAAGACCTGACATGAAAGCTAGATATAAAAGAATGAGTACAATGTGGGTAAGTAGGGAGACTTTCATGCTAAAAACAATAATCATATCAGAGAATGAAGACAGAAAAGCATAAAATAAAGAAGAAAGTGAGTAGAAGATTATACTCATTGTATTACCGCCTCTACCTTCTCAGAAGAATGAAAGACTTATGGCATGACCACGTGAGCAGGTGACTACTTCCGGCCTACAAGTTAAATTCTCGTCCAAGACCCACCACCAGAACTTCTTTTCCCTTAGCCACAATGGCTGGCAGCGTTTCAGAAGTGTTTCCTCTGTCAGTCTGGGTCCCAAAAAAGAACAGTGTGGATTAGAGGACAAGCTGAGCCTCAGAGACAGGTAGGGCATGCATCTCTCATTTGAAGCCACCGAGATTTAGGAGCTGCCTGTTACCACCACATAACCTAGCCCATTTTGACTCTTTCACAGATGGAGTATTTAGAAGAACAAGGAGACATAAATTTAAACAAGAAGATTATGAAGAAGTTTAAATTCCAGGCTAAAATATTTCAAGTTTATTAAATAAGTAGCCTATAGGAAATCATTGAAGTTTTGTGAAGAGAGAAAGGGACTAGTTAATGTAGAGTTTTAAAATAAGTGTGGGCACAGCAATAGGATGAATTATACAGAAGACAACAACAGATACAGAGATCAGTTAACAGGCTATTGCAGTAAACAAAAAAAAATGATACATTTCTGAACAGAGAATAACTGAAAATTAGACAAGAGAGAGGATAAGTGAAAAATGCATCCAGCATTTCAAGCCTGAGTGCTTTGGAAAAACACAATACAATTAAGATATAGAACAACCCAACTGGAAGGATTGTCTCTTTCTCTCTCTGTTAATAATAGTGTCATTTTCCTAAACTGATTTTGACAGAAAGATTACTGCAGATGTGTCCAGTGTGGGGTGACAGTAGATCAGATAAGTCTATGTGTCCAATAAGGAAATGGAGATATGGAAACAGAAAAGTTCAAAGGTCAAAGCTAGAGAATTAGATCTGGGAGCCATCTGCATACTGGCTGGCTTTGGATAGTTGTCTAGATGGTGATGACATTCACGAGGATAGACAGTGCATAGGGAGAAACCATTTCAGGAGTGTCTCAGTCAGCATTTGGTGTAGGAAGCAGTATTCACAGATGAGTAACAGCTGTTTCCACCCAGAGATAAGGACTCTGCTGCCAACACATCTGGGAAACTGACAGGTGAGCACAGAGCTCCAGCTGCCAGCACTCATATCTGATGGAGATGTTTTCAGTACATACCACTGTAGAAAAGAATGACTTTCACCTTCCCAGCAGTTCATGAGTGCATTTCATTGGCAGTACCTCCATTATGTCCAGCACTCTAGCCACAAAGGAGCCTTCCAAATGCAATGTGTAGACTAATAGTCCTCTAACATGTGAAGGGGGTAAAAGTGCTGAAACACAGGAAGGGAACAGAAATGGGTGTTGCTTATTGCAGTGAAATAATATCTAGCCAAGGGAGTAATAGTAATAAGCTTAGTTTCATTTGTGCTGAATTCAATGGTTCCTCTGAGACATCTAAGTGAAGAAAAATAATATCCCTTAGGCAGTTATAAATAAGATTCTTGAATCTTGGAGAGAGATCTGGAATGAGTACCAACATTTAGATGGTAGTTGAAGGAACTGAGACTGTTCAGAGAGAAAAAGTGTTGAAGTGTTAATTCTCCTTCCAGATGACTACCAGCATTCAAAAGGAAAGCCTGCATTCAAAGGCAGAAGGAAAGAGAAATCAAGGGTATTTGTTCCATATTAAGATTTAGCAGTACACCATTCCTAACACAGAATTTCCAAGTACTATACTCAAAATAATATAAATTAATCCATACATGCACACAAAAGTGGTAGCTAAGAAAAGTGACAGATATATTACTACCTTGATTGTGCTAACCATTTCTTGATATATACACATGACAAATTATCATGTTTATGCCCTAAATTTACACAATGTTACTTGTCATTACATGTCAATAAAGCTGGGGGGAAAAAAAGTTGGTCATCCTACTTTTAAGCCAGGCTGACACACCCTATTACCGTATTCTCACCTACTAATGCATTTGAGGAGCAGATAACACAAAGGTGTGGCCAAAAACTGTCCTGGAATATTCTTAATGCTTTTTTTCTTCCCCCCTTACCTGCTTTCCCTTTAATATGAAGAGTTCAGACTTCCATCCCTTGGCCTCGATTCTGATACGGACTTTGACTCTAGATTTGATGTTGCTATTTGGTTGCTGGGCATTTTACTTTCATTGTCTGTGTAACTTGACTTGGACTTATCCCCTTGGCTCCCACATGTTCAGTGAGTGCATATGCCAGGCTGAAATGCTGTGCAGCTCAATGGGAGCAAACTGTCCTTAGGACTTGTACCTTGTTTCATATTAAAGTCTAGTTAAAATATAAATGGTAACTATTTCATTAGGCATACAAACCTAAAAATGGTCTTTTTGTACTTGTAATTTCTTAGTGTTCAGATTTCACTTCTGAAATGAACTACAAATCAATGAAGCAACATTAAATGTCTGAGTCAAACAACGAGGCACAGTAGTGTGCTCTAAGCCACAATTTTCCAGGTTTGTGCAAATGGAACATGTCTAAATATTTACAATACTATATAAATATTTGCTCTACTAATGAGGTCTTGCACACACAACACACACACACACTGCTATGTGTATGTATGTATGTGTATGTGTCTGCACACATACACATACAAACATACATACATACACATAGCAGGTTTTAGGAAAGTAATTTTTTTACTTTTTTAAAGGTCAATTCTTATGTCCTAAGATAAACAATATTATCATGTGAAAATATGGAAGTCTAATGTAGGCACTGTGGAATTTCAAACACATTTGAACTTACTTTATAAATTTTAAGTATACAATATTGTCTGCTATCATCACCATTCTGTATATTAGATTCCCCAAACTTACTTATCTTATAATTGAAAGTGTATATCCTTTAACCAACATCTCCCCATTTTCCCTACCACTCATTCTTTGACAACAGCCATTCTAGTCCCTGTTTCAAAGTTTGACCTTTATAGATTCCACAAATAAGTGAGATTATATAGCATTTGTCTTTCTCTGATGTATTAAGTGAGTTAATAGGTGTAAAAACATACATTCATAATAAATTTTGTATAATATTTCTGCCTTTTGAAGAGCAATTTATCTTCTCTTTTCAAGCTTTACAGGATATTTAAATTTTGTAGGCTATATTATTGTGTACTCTTAAGATACACAAATGGAAGTCTTTAAAAGGAGAATTTTAAATATAATGGGACTAATTAAACATATAAATTGGCCCAAATTTAATTTTTTTAAGAATGATATTGACATGGAATATTTTACTCTTATTTCCTTTTCCATAAATACTTCTCTGCGATACAGAAAATGTGTAATACACATTACACTATTCTTGGTGTTCATCAAATGTGATGATATCAAGTTCAATATCCTTGGAACACAAGTGTCTGATCATGGAATCATGGATTTTACTTACTAGATCTATCCAGCTTTCCAAAAATGTTCATCTACTTTGTATCTACAGACTTTTGGTATAGACCATCTGTTAGTCAATCCAATCTTTTTTTGCAACTACATAGTCACATAATTATTATACATATCTAAAATGGCCATCATTTCTGGGGCACCTCAGTGGCTCAGTTGGTTGAGTGGCTGACTCTTGATTTTGTCTCAGGTCATGATCTCAAGGTTCTGGGATTGAGCCCTGCATCAACCCCTCCCTCAGTGGAGAGTCTGCTTGAGATTCTTTCTTCCTCTCCTTCTGCTCTTCCTGGTCATGCTCGTTCTCTCTCTTTCTCTCTCTCAAATAAATAAATCTTTTTAAAAATAAGTAAAATAAATTGGCCATCATTCTTAAATTCTTCAAAGCATATTAGATGTCATCACGCATTATACTTCTCTTTCTCAAGACACAGATAATTTGTACTTGAGAAATTGCAGTTGGATTCCAAATAAGTTTGTTTTCGTACATTGAGGAAGTCTGGGGGTGCCTGGGTGGCTCAGTCATTAAGGGTCTGCCTTCAGCTCAGGCTATGATCCCAGGGTCCTCGGATTGAGCCCCCCCTTGGGCTCCCTGCTCAGTGGGAGGCCTGCTTCTCCCTCTCCCATTCTTTCTGCTTATGTTCCCTCTCTTGCTGTGTCTCTCTCTGTCAAATAAATAAAATCTTTAAAAAAAAAATTTGAGGAAGTCTGGCTTCCCTCTTCTGGTGACATTTCTTTTTCTTTTCTTTTTTTTTAGACTTGAAGCAGTTTATTTCCCAAAAATTAGTCACATTTTTGCTGTATGAGTATTTGCTGTGACATAAAGATAACATAGAATGATGTCATTAGTCTATCTTTTTCTGGGCTTCATATGGCCATCCAACAATTCTGGAAAACTCCATATAAATTTCTCTTTTACTGAAAACCTTTTTTCAATTTTCATCCTCGATGTATTTCCTCATTTGGAAATCTTTTCTCTTAATTTCAGAAAGTCATTCTTTGTTTTATTTTTGTTTGTTTTTGTTTTCTTTTTTTAAAGAACATTTTATTTAAAATGGCAGTAATTACAACATACAGCTCCATCCAAGTCATTCTTTCTGCCTCACACTTTGAAAACATGATTTTACAGCAAGCCAGCATTTTAAAATCTTTTCTATGGCCGGCAACAATGATATCTCTCTTGGAAGCACATGTCTAATGAGGCTATCTCCTTTCATGTCTTTAAAGTTGAATATATCATTAAGTGCTTCAGTATATTTTAAGGAAACTGAAAGATGGGCATAAACATTTATCATGAATGTTTCAATAACACAAGTGAGTGTAATATATAATATATGAAACTATTTTTAGAAGTCTTGTGTGCAAGGTGCTCAGGACATTTAGCTGGTAAGATCTTTTTCATTATCTTTGGGAAGAAGTTTACAGACTGAATGGAATTTGTCAAAATTTATAACTGTACTGCCTATGAAATATGAAGATACATGAGTAAACTCTATTTTGTATTTGGACAAGATTTCAACAGTCTTTTGTTTTACATTTTCTGAAGCTTTACTAAAATCTTCAGAGAAATCAAAATGTTTTGAAACTCCATTTTCAAATCAAAGTACCTAAGAGCTGGTAGGAGTATTTTTTCTGTTGCTATAATTTAAGACCTCACTTAATATACTATGGAGAGCATGAGCATTGGTAAGATCCAACAGGTCAGTGCAACACACTTATCAAAATTCTTTTTGTTTATTCATAGGACATGCTGAGTTTAGCTGCAACCTCAGAAAATAACTTTATTTAGTTTCATAGGGCAATCAGGTAATGATACAACAGTGCACATTCTTTCTTGTGGTATTCCCAAGTTAATTCAGGAGCTACTGTTTTTTGCTGAGTGTTGGTTTCTTTTTGGGAGATGGAAAGCTTTTGATTGATTTAGGTATACCCGCCTGTCTTATCCCGACTTGTGAGATACATTCCTCATAAGATTTTTCACATTCCATTGCTTAATCCCAATAATTTTCTGCATATTGTGCCTTCTTTGTTTCTGTATTTGCCTTCCTAATACAGTTGTATGCGCCCTTCCATCTATTCTTTTTTTTCTTTTAAGATTTTATTTATTTATTTGAGAGACACAGAGAGAGAGCACTAGAGGGAGAAGCAGACTCCCCGCTGAGCAGGGAGCCTGATGCGGGGCTCGATCCCAGGAACCCGGGAACATGACCTGGGCCCAAGGCAGATGTTTCACTGACTGAGCCACCCAGGTGCCCCCCTTCCATCTATTCTCAAAATAACACAATCATTTAGACTTTCTCATGATGTCTTGGTCATGTTGGAACTGGTATTATAATCATTCCCATTTTCACTTTCTGAACTCTAAGAAAATATGGTCACTCTTAGGTTGTTGTGAAAAACAATAACATTTCATGGTGCTAAAAATTAAAGTAGCACTATCTCAATACAAAGCATAGCAGTTAATATATAGGCAAAGACAAAAACAGAGTAACATACTCACAATAACAACACACTTAAATTTATATACTTTAATTGCTTCCATAGCTGTAAACCACAAATCCTGGTTTCCAGCATCAGTGATCAGAGAAAAAGAAGGGATGGAAAAACATGACAGCAACCATAAAAGGTGGATAACTTATGCCATATTCATTTGACGCTAAAAAAAGAAAAAATTGTTGCCAGCCCCTAAGTTTTGGGCTATCATGTGCATTTTATACTTTTTGCCATCCTTCCTCATTCATCTCTAAAAACTGGGACTTCTCACATTCTTAGGAGGGGTTTCCTAAGACATAAGATTTTTAGTACTAAAACCTGGATGATTAGTCATCTGCTTAAAGAACCAGAGAAAGACTTGGTAGCTGTCAGTCATATCTACACACAAAACCCATCTGAATCAGCTGATAAGTTAACTCTCTGGTTGTTTGAACAATTAGGACATTTAATCAGAGTGGTTGATGTGTGTGGACACAAACCGGGCAAACATCTTTGGAAGAATGTAGCATCTTCATGGGGGCCTGATCCACCCTGAATAGGAACTAATCTGACTTCCTCATAAAGACCAATAGAACTGGCAGTGTTTGAAAATTGTCTCAATGACCAAATGTGAAGGTTGGGGTTTTTATGCTATCATACCTCTAAACTCCAGGAAACTCAATATTTGTCAATGGAAGTTCCTTACAATGTTTTAAGTTCGCTGTACATCTCTCAGATCACAGGGACCACATTAAGCTAGACTGCTTGCCATCTATATAAGTTTAATAAAGCCTTTAGTGAAATGACTGGATGGCTCTTGTACAATTTTACATAATCACAGACTATTATACATACCTATACTTTTGGAAAGCGGCTTCATAGGTAGGATTTCCCCACAGACTTATAGTTTCTACTTAAGCCCTTTATAGATCTATAAATAAAAAGCTAATAAGCTAGAAAACTTGGCTCTTACACACTCATGCTGTTTGAATTTTTAATGCTTACTGAGAGCTCTTCTTTTTGGGATCTTGCTAAATTAGGAGAACTTCAGTTCACCAAATAATGAATGCTCCATCTTCTTGTAACACAGAGCTTGAACAAAGTGTTCCTTAACCAAGACCAGGGTAAAGGGCCAACACCTTTACTCTGAAAGACAGGTGGGTGTCTAGTTTCAAGCAGAAATTCAGACAGCTTTACAGAATCCAGAGTCCCAAGCTTCTGTTATGAAATGAGCCCAATCACTGAACATATGCAGGTAAGTTCACGATTTCATTTCCTTCCTCCCCTGAACTCTAAATAAACAGTGCAATCGAGAAAGCTATAAATTTATGTTATAGGTACTTTTAAAATCTATAAAAGCAGCATATTTGGTGAAATGCATCTTTTCAACTTTTGTTATGGAATTCTTTTTGCCTCTTAAGAACAAACTAGAAGTCAGAAAAACCAGAAGTTAGTCTTATCCCAGCCACTCTGTTCTGACCTTGAGTGTGTCAATGATCTCGCTTTCTATAAAAGCTCCATCTTCCATCAAGTCAGTGAAACAAAGTCTAAAGAATCAATGCCTCCTATGTGTATTTCCTCTTCCAATCAGGGATAACTGTTCAGTTATCTTTTTTAAAGTGTTCCTGGCAAATATGCTTATTTTTTGTGCTTATAGTGCTAAAGACATTGTCTATGATATTTAACAGTATAGAATGTGTAAATAAAGATATGATTATTTGTATATATACAAATTAATAATACCAATATACAAATAATGCTGATTATTTATATATCTACAAATTAAAATTGAAGCTTGGATATACAAAACTATTATATAAGTAAATTATATCATGTCATTTTATCTAATATTTGTAAGCTTTGACCCTAAATGGACTAGTTATTTAAAACTAGTATGAGGATTAAGTGCTTGGCTTTCAAATATTTTAAAAATCCCCCAAATGATGAAAAATAATAAAACCCAATACTTACTGAATCCTTAATATAGGCAAAGAACTGGTTTTGTGTATTGTGTGAATTGACTCATTTATTCTCAACAATCTTTTAAAATAACTATCATTATTATCCCCATTTTGCAGATGAGAAAACTGAAATGCTTAGAAGTTTAAATAACTTGCCTCAAGTCATGAAACTAGCAAGTGAAGAGTCAGGATTAAACCTGTCTGATATTTTACGAACATTTGACACTGAATTATTCCCAGTGGGTCATAACTGTAAATATTTATGTTCCCGAAAAGAACACTGAATTCCAGTGGCATTTTACTAAAGCCTTGTCAAACAGTTGGTTTGGTCATAGGTTGTCTTGGCCAATATGAAAAAGTCACTGAAATCATTTAAGCCCCACAAGTTTGAACAGACTGCCCTTGAGTACATCCAGGCATGCCCCAGTGAATTATTAACTATTCAGCTATCTTGGCTCAACAGCCTCTTTAACTTTTATAAGGCATTTGGTAAAGAAACTCCAGTTTTAAGGCCTAATTAGCAGAGAGCTATTGCCAGCCAAGTCTTCTTGAGAATTTCTAGAACCACATGTCCTGTATGGAATCACACAAAGCAAGCTGGATCACAGAGATTTTTCAGTTGAGTGTATCCACTGAACGTAGCTCTCCAATGATATTCAGAATGCAAGGGGGTCTAACGATTCCCCACAGCCTCCTTGAAGCCAACCCTGGGATCATTCTTTGAGTCTTTGCTTTATGTGAGCAAATAGAGGCCAACAAGATACTTAGTTTCTCTGACACATTCAAACTCTCCAGTCACAGCATGGAAAACGCTCAGCTAATCATCAACACATACTTTGATCATACATTATACTCATCCTTCTAGGTTCTAAAGGTCTTTATCTTAGATAATAGGTATCAAAACTGCAATGAGTAAGGGACTGTATGGAGACAAATTGGAAACCTTAGGCCTCAACTTTAGGGAACAGTGCTACCAGCTCTAGCTGATTGTTTCCCAAAGGGAAGGAAGGCACAAAAGCAGAAATCTGAATTGTTACTTATAGTCTCTCCATTTTTTAATGTTGGGAGTTATATTTCTATGTCAACAAAAATCAAATGTATGAACGTGGTGAGAAGTCCCAAGTTCAAATATTCTCATAATAACTGAAATTTTCTATTGTTTTCGGTCCACTTTTTCAATGGGTACATTTACCAGAGGTTTTGTACCTGAATATTTTTGCATCATATTGGGAGGCAGGGGGAAGAGAAAAAATCCTGGTAAAGGCTAGAATTCAAAATCTTCTGTCTTTATCATTCCCTGAACACATTGATTTTAAGAGTTATATGATCCTGGGGTATGTATATTATCTCCAGATTACAAAGAAGACAAATGAGAATTTCCACCCTAAAAAAACTTCAATCTGTACTGAAAGTTTTAGATATTTATGTAAATATAGTTCTTGAGATTCAAGTAATTAGGTGATAATTTCAGGTCTGTAGTCACTTTGCTTAGTGACCTAACCTCCCTGTGTCCCTTAATCATCAAAGTAACAAAAATATAAACCCAAAGTCTTGTCCCTATAAGGTCATGAAGAATCATCCTCGCTGGACTAGTGAAGTGCACAATGCAATGCTGTGATTTCAAATAATCAACATACAACTGGTGATCTAACAGCCAAGGGGGAGAATCATGAGGCAAGACACAGCCAATCCCCTGCCACATAAATGATTTAAGGGTTGAAAAAACAGAACTAGGGGAAAGATAAAAGGAGCCAAGGTTATTAGTCCCAAAAAACAAAACCCTTTAGTAACTTAGTAACTATCCTCAAGACTTACTTTAAAGGTGCTCCTGACCAGCTATTTTCCATCTATCATCACCATAGAGACTGAAACCGAAGTGAATGAAATTAAAGTGCGTTCGAAATTTCAAATAAGAAAATGAAGGGTCTTTTCAAGAAGCAAGTGCAGCTGACAACAGTTGCTGTTACTAGTATTATTTCCTTTCAAGTGCTGCTCAAAGCAGTCTTCTCTTCTAGATGAATTATATTTTATTTCATTTTTTTCTAAGTCTCAATTATTTTTATTTTTAGGTTTTAGTCTCAATTATTCTTATTTTTTTTAAGTAATGGACCACCTTGAGATTCTTATGAAAGCTACAGATCATCTCAGAAAATGTATATGTTCACACATACCTTGAAATTCTTTTCTTTTTTTAAAGATTTTATTTATTTATGTGACAGAGAGAGAGAGATCACAAGTAGGCAGAGAGGCAGGCAGAGAGAGAAGGGGGAAGCAGGCTCCCCACTGAGTAGAGAGCCCAATTCGGGGCTTGATCTCAGGACCCTGGAATCATGACCTGAGCTGAAGGCAGAGGCTTTAACCCACTGAACCACCTAGGCGCCCCACCCTTGAAATTCTTTAAGAACCCCTGGATAGGATGATACTAGAGATTTCCTTCCAGCTATGAGTTAAAGCAGGATACCCTGAGATGCTTTTAAGAAATGAACTCTGTGTTCTAAGTATCACACTATTTTTTTCCAATTTTCTCTGACTTCTGGCATCAGGGCTAGAATCCCTAAACTGCCATTCTTCCTGCTCTATATATCATCTAGCCACTTGAAGTCAGCAGCCGAAACAACGGAGCATTCTGCAGGAAAAGGGTGGGCAAAAATAAACTCCTGTTAAAGCAAATATAGGTCTTCACTGTTCCAGCACACACCAAACGTGATTCTCTGAGGCTCCAAGCCTCAAGGCCCACTCTTGAGAAAGCAGGGAACCATGGCCCCACCTACACTCCATATGCCCCTCATCAGAAATCAGCCAGAACAGCCACAACTGAACAAACACTTGAGCACTAGGGAGAGAGCCATTAGGCCCTTCCTAAATCAGCTTCGCCAAGCACATTAAGGTTGACCTGGCTAAAGTGTTTTTTCAGTGATGGGTTAGCTTGAGGGTGATGGGTAAGCATTTGCCTTAACAATTGAGTGCAGATCATCAAATATCAGTCTGAGAACAAGTGAAACTAGAAGACTTTCTGCTTAAAACTTGTCTCTCCTCTGGTGCTATGTAAGTTTCCTCCAGTCAGAGTTCCCAAGCACCCATTAAAATCACCACCACCACAAACAAACAAACCTACAAATTTAACCTCTCCGTCTTCAGAATATTTCCATCAACCATCATTCATAAACAAGTTCATGTTTGAATGACGTTTTACAAGGCCTTTAGAGAGGCACTATGGTATTGCAGCAAAGAGCCTATACTCAGAAATCAGCCTGCATCGGTTCAAATCCCAGGGGTGTTGCTAGCTTGTTACTTGAAACAAGTTGCTTGATTTCCTTGTACTTCAGTTTCTCGTATATAAGACAGAGAAAGTAATAATTTTCATTTCATAGAGCTATAAAGATTAAATGAGATATAAGGGCATGCAATCCTTAAAAAAAAAACGTGCCTGGCACATAGGAAGTACTCTCTGTAGTAGCGTTACCTATTGATATTTTCAGACACATTATCTCATCTGATCCCTGTAACTGCACTAGTGGAGAGAGCAGGGTAGATCTAACTACACCTGCACTGGAAACAGATTCATGGAGGTTGAGTCACTGGCCAAGTTCACACGAAGAGTGTTAGTTGCTATTTCCTTTATACCCTTGGCTCATAAACTTTGTTAGGTCATAGACCCTCTGAAAATTTTATAAAAACTGTGTACCATTTCCTCTGCTCACCCACCAAAAATGCATACCTAAAAACCACCCCAATTTTGCCTATACTGTTAAGGGCTCAAGAACTACATGAAGCCCATCTATGAACCCTCCATGGATCCCAATTTCAGGATTTCCTTTTCTTTTCCACAAAAAGAATTATTTTTTAAAATGCTTTCTTCAAATTTCAAAATGTCTTTTTATCAATGATTCTTAGACAATACAACAGCTCAAGGACTTAAAATGCAGCTTGAATTATGAATCCCCTGACTTTACCGCTTCTACATTTAAGTCAACAGGTTCAGTTCATCTCTTTTTGGATCATTCATACCCATTATTACCTCAGTCTCTGGGTCATTTCCCATTTGTTTCCTGATTGCCTTCTGCTTCTTTAAACAAAAGTGAAGGTAATGACTAACAGCTGCATTTCCACTCCAACCTCATATCCTATACCAAAATTAGATAAAACTGGCCTGGCCAAAAATATCAGGAATTCAAGCAACTATCAGTCCATTTTTTAAAAAAACTTTTTATGGAAGATTAGAAGCTATATCACATATGAATTCATTTTACACAAATCTTTAGGATTTTGTTTGTTCTCTAATGACCACCATTTTGTTTTTTAAAGCATCTTTGGGGAAAGTCATTTGGTATCACCATTAGGTTTAGATTATATCTTTTTACTGTTTCTTCCGATGCATATGGGAGTAGAGGGTGGAGAGAAATAATGTATTCACCAGGAATTTGACAAGATAGTCTTACTTATGTTAGTTACTCATGTGAATGAGTCATCATCTTGGAAGACAGGCAGTTATGTACATTTGCACAGCTGATGTCAGCTGAATTCTATGCAATCTCAGAACACAGAAATAGCAAAAGTCCAATTCTGGAGTAATTGGCATTCATTCATAGATGACCCATAGTAACAATTCCTTAAAAACAAAAGTATAATTACACACTGAGCAAGAGCAACATAAGCTTCAAACTTCCTAGGAAGGAAAACATTGATTGCCAAACTATAGAAAGAAATTTGGTATTAAGACAGTTATCTTCCTGTTTCAATTAGGACCGTTTTTATCTTGGTAACATTACTCTGGAATTCTAAAAACTGGAGTACACAATACCTCCTGATTCATCTGTTCTTTAAAAAAAAGTTATATTTCATAAGCTAAAGTAACGCCAACATTTCTATGAATTTATGAGCCATGGAATGATATTCTCCATGAAGAATAAAAAAAATTTTTTAAACTACTGTAAAATAAATAAGGACATCATTAGCTTCATTGTCATGCAAAAAGGAAGACATAAATAAACCTTTTGAATGATGCAAGATGTTTTCAAGAAAGAATATAAGTGGGGCGCCTGGGTGGCTCAGTGGGTTAAGCCTCTGCCTTCAACTCAGGTCATGATCTCAGGGTCCTGGGATCGAGCCCTGCATTGGGCTCTCTGCTCAGCAGGGAGCCTGCTTTCTCCTCTCTCTCTGCCTACTTGTGATCTCTGTCAAATAAATAAATAAAATCTTTAAAAAAAAAAAAGAAAGAAAGAATATAAGAACTTAATAGGGAGAACACAGTCTGCAGTGATACCACACTACCCTTTGCCTTCTTTCCTCCGTGATTACTTTGAAAATGAAAAAGAGGTCTACACTGAAGATAGAAGGTAAGCCTAGAGCTCATTTGGGAACATAATCACTTCCCAGTCATGACCAGTAGCTCTACAGTATACTACAATCTTCCCAAGGGTTATCATGTGGCCAAAGTATCCTTGTTTCAACAGTTTACTGAGCACCTACCAGGTGTCAGACTTTGCCCTGGGCAGAAGGACCACAAAAATACACACAACATCTCTCCAGCCCTCAGAGAAATATAAATAATTGCAGGAAGCATAATGATGCTTTAAGATACCAACTGCTGAGGCATCCATTGCCTAACACTGTAAAGCGTATTAAGCCAGCAAAGTGCCCCAAGACCACAGTGTTTATGTCATTCAGAACCCCTCCATGAGGGGCAATCCAGTATGGGTGATCTTCAAGATCTTTGAGGTTGGGGTATAAGAAGTCAGTGCCATTCTAAATCCAGCCCTAAAATACTGGACATGGAGGACCTTGAATTAAATCCCGTACTGCCCTTATAACTTTGTGATGAGTAAATGCAATCTGCATTTACAGAACGTCTTGTATTTTTCAAAAGTCTTTCAGAAATTCTTATTCTTATGTCATTTGTGATGTTAGAAGACATTATTATTCTCATTTCATTTATTACATAACAGCTTTATATATCTTATTTACCAAATTATGTATCCACACATACCAAATAATACAGATATATAAAGCACATATTACATAAAAACAATAACGTATTATAAATCAAAACCACACGTTTGCATTTTAATTGTTTAGTGTTTGTCTATCCCAGCAGAACTAAACTCCTGAGGGTTTGTCTGTTTTACACATTTTTACATGCCCATGCTTAGTTAGAACAGGGCCAAGCACACTGTTGGCCATCATAATATGTGTGTTGAATGAATATTTAATAAATTTTACATTTGAGAAAACAAGAGTTAAATGACCTAAACATAGTATATTAGTTAGTATATGGAAGACACAAGATAGAACAAAAGTCTCCTGGCTCCTTTCAAGCTTCTCCCAGCAGCACAAGAACTCACCAAGTTCTTGTGAGGAAATGCAGGATAATAGAGGATGTTCTTTAATTCTATCCCACTCTCTGCCCAAACTCTCTTCTCTCCATTATACATACCCTCTTACCACAAATGGATCCACTGATGACAGAGGGCCTGTGGATACCAGCTTGAGAAACAGCACCAAGGAAGGGCTTGATTTAACAATCTGATAAAGCCAGGCTTGTGATTCCCATGCTGCCTCCCTCTCCTTTGCTGTCGTGAGCTGGTAGGATATGCCTTTGATTAAATCCCATATTTATTTTCAAGACAAGATTTTTTTCTACAGCTTTCCATTTGACTTTGGAATACTCTGGTAAAAATATCAGAAGCAGAGTCAGACAAAAATACCCAACACCCTCTGCAATAACACTGGCATTGTTTTAATAAAAGAACTTCTCTTTATTTTGACAATATAGAATAGCCAGGTCACAGTGCTTTTTAAAAACATGAGCTATGTGATGAAAGCAGGTACTAATATCAACTGTGACCTCAGTGGACAGAATTACTCTGGGCTGTACTTGAGCATAAGAAAAATAAAGAAGATCCTTCTTCCCCCAGATATCATGTCCATGGTCCCTGGCTTTGTTGCTTGAAATACACCAATGATCTTTTGTGGGAGCATCACCAAGAAGCATTGTATGCAAAAGAAACTTTCAGTCAAATTAAGGTATCAGAATAGTTAACACCCATGAGCAGTCATTTCAAAGAATGAGATACAAAATAGGGAAGTTTATAAGGAGGAGGAAATTACAAATGGCCCCTTTCATCTGTCTATTCCCGGGCCCACTATCCTGGTGTAAGTTCTCCTCATCTTTTATCTCAATTATTAATTAGCTCTCTGCCTCTAGTGTCTTCAAATTTCCAAACTTCCTATTCATCCCTGGACTGCCAACACAGTGATGAATGTAAAACATAAATCTGATTGTGTCATTATGATACTTAAAATTCATTTGTAGTTACCCATCTCTAAATCTGAAATCTACACTACTTAGCATGTAAATGAAATGGCCAGTTTCTTGCCTACTTCTCAAGTCACAGCTACTCTTCCACAAGCACCCAGATATTTTGTTAATCATTTCCAGCAAAGGGGAATTATATATATATATATATATATATATATATATATAAATTTTATTTATTTTATTTTTTTACAAGAGGAAATTAAAGCTTTCAGTGGTTAAGTAACTGCCCAAGTTGGTGGTACATGGTAGACCTACACCTCCAACTCAGGCCTGCTTAATAACAAAATTCAGGCTATTAACAACCATGACATAATGATTGCTAAACGCAAAGAAACACACTACAAATGTAAACTCAATATAAGTGCACTCAAGGTTCTGGGAATGAAGTACAATTCAAACTCACCACTTGCCCTCATTGTTGTCAAAGTTTGGCTGAAAGAAGTATTTTTGGAAATGTGATATTCATAATGTAAGGTATAATATCTTTTTAATACACTATCATATATCAAGTACTGAGCCTGATTAAAGGTTCATTGTAGATAACAAATATTTGTGGAGTGAATAAGTGGAAGATCAATTCTCTGAAAATTCTGCAGTCTACCCTTTACTCTGGATTCTTAAAATGTACCAAGCTAAGCAACACTGGAAGAGTACTAGGTACTTAGATAATATATTATCTCTTCTAAGAATTGTTAATAAGAATTATGGTGTGGGATGATGCCATTGGTCTGGTGAGGGACAGTCTAAAGATTTGGTGAAGACACTGCATTGGGTTTCACTCTGCTTTTTCTTTTTAGAAATCTTGGGAGAAATGGCTCTCAAGAATAATTTTGCTTTGAGCCTGAGATATTGTTTTGCCTTAATTTTGGTTCTATAAATCATGGCATCACTATTTTTTTTTTCTTCTCACATTATCTTCCTAAAGGCTTGGAGTAAAATATCTGATCTACCCTAAGCAAAAGCACTGAAGTTTGCAGTACATAATTTATGAAGTAGCCTAAATCCTGACTTCACTTTATGACTCTAGTTTTATTTACAGTTGCATTTTTCTCAATTACATTCCTTTATGCATTGTGCCATTCATCCATTATTCGACCAATCTTCCATAAGACCATCTATGTGCCTTAAATACTTTTGTAGAGTTTATTTTTAATTCTTATTTTTTGTTCATTTATTCAACGCATAATTGTAGCTCACATATTCTGTACGAACTATTCTAGGTTCTGGAAATAATACAGAAATGAACAAAGCAAACAAACCCTAAATAATAAAATCCAAGGGTTATATTCTAGTTGGGGAAGAAGACAACAAATAAGCTAAATAATTAAAATATTGAGAATGGTCGGTAGAAATAATTGTAAAGAAGAAAGATTTATCCTAAAACCAGGGGCTAGGAACCTTCAGTGGCTACAAGGGTGAGGAACAATAGTATTATGAAGAGAAAGACTCATCAAGAAAACTGAATTTGAGGGGTTCCTGAGTGGCTCAGTCATTTAAGCTACCAACTCTTGATTTCAGCTCAGGTCATGATCTCAGGGTCCTGAGATCAAGCCCCACATTGTGCTTCACACTCAGTGTAGAATCTGCTTGAGATTCTTTCTCCCTGCTCTCATGTGAACATGTGCTCTGTCTCAAAAAAAAACACAACAACAACAACAAAATTTTTTAAGTAGAATTTGATTAAAGATTTGAAGCAGGTGAGACAGTGATCCATGAGGATATCTGATAAATAAAAAGTCAGAGAACTAATAGGGACCACAGCATGTAAAGCCTTGAAGATTTTTTTTTTTTTGAAGATTATTTTTAAAGCATTGGCTTCTACTCTGAAGGGGCTGGAAAGCCAATAAAAAATTTCAATCTCAAAATTGATGTGATCTAACTCATGTTTTAACAGGACCACTAGTTTCCACATTGAGAACAGACTTAAGACATAAGGTTGAAAGCAAAGTGACCTACTAAGAGTAATTGCATAATCCAGGCAAGTGGTCATGGTGGCTTGGACCAGGAAGGCAGCAGTGAAGGTGAAGTCACTAGATTCTGGACATATTATCAAGGTCAGCCTATATTATATTGAACATTGGTTGTCAGATAAAGAGAGGAATCCAGAATGATGCCAATGTTTTTGGTGTGAGAACTGGAAAAAAGGAATTGCCATTAACTGTGGTGGAAAATACTGTGAAAGAAGTAGATTGCAGGGGGTGGGGGTGGCTAGTAAGAGTAGAAGTTCGATTTTATCCGTATTAGCTTGAATATCTATTATATATACAAGTGAAGATGTCAAGTAGGCAACTGAATACACTTCAGAGGAGAGGTCTGCGATGGATTTATGGGATAGAATGGGAGAAGTAGATTTGGAAACAATGAGTACAGACAACATTTTTGAAGAGTTTATAATAGCCGCGAGGGAAAAGATCGGTGTTTACAATTAGAGAAATAAGAGCAAGTTTTATCCTTTAGAGAAGGGGAAATCTGGTTTCCCGCAAGAAAGCATAGAATCTAGTGAACAAGTATAGGTTATGGCTGCTGCTCAGAGCAGAGTTGGATCATAGAAAAACCCAAGAAAAAAGTCAGAGTACTCAGGACTGGAGCAAGGGGGAGAATTAGGCAGTGCTGAGAATTTGGGGAAGTTTTCTTCTGTCTGCTTCTATTTTCTCAACAAAATAGGAAGCAAAGTCTTAAGTTACAAGTTAGAATGAGCACAGCAATCGAAAAGGTTTGAGAGGGCTGGAGAAGGAACAAAATGGTTTAAATCAAGGGAGAATAAATGGACCAGAGAAACACAGGACACTTGCTGACTAGCATTAAGCATTCACTTGATCTTAGTGACTACGCATGCAAGGTACGTGTTTCTCTCCAGTAGTCTTCCACTGTGCAGGTCCAGATGCAGAGTAGAGGGTGGGAACCAACCTAGTTTAGGAATTCACCAAGAAAGATGAGAGACAATGATAAGATAATAAAATACATGGACTGAAGTTAGCAAGCAAAAGACTGTTGACCTTTCAAAGAGCCATATTCCCTGCATCTCTGAAAGTCCTCTTAAATAAACGTTTTTTAGATGTGGGCATAGCACAGAAAATTAATGAAACTACCATTAATGGTACCAGACTCCTATTTGCAGGTAGAGGTCCCTCAGGTGTTTCTTCATCTGCCCTTGGATATTACGCAAATGGAATTTGTCACAGTCCATTTGCTGAGATGTCTATTCCATTAGATTTTGAAATGCTTAATGGCACCACTCTCAATTTTTCTTTATATTACTAGAGCTAGAACAATGCTAGGACATGGGTTATTTTTAATTAATATACATACATATATTTATGGATGTATGAATAAAAATCTATTCTTGTATATAGCACAGTGGTAACCGTGATAGTCCTGCTAGGTACAAACTTGGCTTTACCTCTTATTAATTACGAGTGTTTGACAACTTAACATCACCATGCCTCAATGGACATAATAGTAAACTGGAAAAAAGAATTACTATAAATAACAGTTCTTTACAAGGATAAAACAAGTTTAATATATGCAGAGCCCTTTAGAAAAGCTACGATCCCATAAGTTCTCCACAAATATTAACTCTTTGTATAGTGGTATATCCTTCCTCTCTTCCTGCTCTCTCAATCTGTGAAGATTTCCTTATTTCTCCTCATATCCATGTAGAACTTAGTTTATATCATTTACACCATTCTGAAAGACTTTAGAATGGTGTGTGTGTGTTTGTGTGTGTGTGTGTGTCCCCATCTCCCTTGAAGCATGAATTGTGCTTTATTCAGTGTTGGATTCCCTGGGCCTATGATAGTTCTATCATGAAGAATAGAATCAAACATTGTGTTTGATCAACCAAACTGAACAGGACCAGGTAAGGCAGTATATTTGGTGGATGACTGGGCAACCCAGAGGGAGTAATGAAGGCCCTGACAGTCACAGGCAGGGGAAATAATGGGAAAATAATACCTACAGAAAGAGAAATAGAAAAGCAAGGAATTACAACTTTTCCTACCCCACAATTTGGCTTGGCATTGACTGGGAACTCTTCCTCCCATCCCCTTGATAACAGCCCTGCTTTTCAAAACCTGGCCATTTATAACAGAATTTTTGCTAGCTGTCAAGTTGGATCAAAATAAATATTCACCTAGACTGAAGTGGAGGCATTAGAACGATTTACCAATAACATGTCAAAATCCCATCCAGAGGGTGTTTGAGGGTAAAGAATAGTGACAGAGTAAGAAACATCTTAACTCTACATTTTTTCCCTCTCTCCCTATTACCTTCTCTCTTTTCCACAAAATACCATAATTCTGGGTAAAATACCACCACTCCCACTTTTGCTGTCAAAGGCAGTTTTTTACAAATACACTGAAGAAGGCTCTTTTGATTCCAAATCTGAGGAAGTCCCCTTGAACAAAGATGCTGGGTTGGGGGGAGGGATAGGGTGGCTGGGTTATGGACATTGGGAAGGGTATGTGCTATGGTGAGTGCTGTGATTTGTGCAAGCCTGATGATTCACAGATCTGTACCCCTGAAGCAAATAATATATATGTTAATAAATTTTTAAAAAATCATTAAATGTAATAGCCATATTAATAAAGACAAGAATTTTCAAGAAGAGAACTAGGACACTTTAGAGCCAGTTGCTCAAAATGAGGGGGAAGATGTAGCTGCCTAGAAGGGTTTATGCTAACCAAGCAAGTGAATAATGCAGGGGGAAATGTGGGCTTGATAGGATAAATGTTGGTTTCTCACTGAAGTGATAGCTGTCATCAGAAATTTTCCTACCCAAGTTATACCATGATGCCAGGGCTTTGTCCAAATTACCTCTGAAGAGTTATAGTGATAAGATCTGCTATCTTTTAGAGCAAATATTGCATTTGCTGCTGTTCTCAGGAAAAAATACTACAAGTGCATACTCAAATGTCCTCATTTTATCCATATGGTAAGATTTCTCATGCATTCACATGGACAAAGTGAGATAAAGTCAGTATTTGTTGTGAATATTACAAGACATCTGAGATTTACCAAGTGGTGTGCAGTTAAAACCGTTCTCTGGAGGAAAAAACAACAACCCTGGTTTGTAGAATTTGCCAACTTCCTTGGTGTCCCACTACGTCACCAAGGAAGTGATATAGTCCCACTATGTCCCATATGTCACATAGTCCCACTATGGCCAATAAGATGTCACAGAATGAGAAGTTGCAAGCCAGTATCAGCTGACTCCAGCACACCACTGGTTCTTATCTGTAAACTAATTGCCTCCCTCTCCAGAATTAGAGCTGAAATGGATATTAGATGTTATCTAGGCTAACCCCTCACCCATCCAATGACAAGAGAAGGGATATAAATAACAAAGCACCCAGGCTTCCTATCTCAGGGTTTTCTTTGAGATAGAATAAGTCCTTAGAAAAAGATGAGTTTGCAAGTAGGAGAAAGGGCATGGAATGCCCCTTCAAGAAAGAATAGGTCTTGTTGGCTGCCATTACTTCAATGCACGTTCAATGGCACAGACGCTAGCCATGGTACTGAAACAAGTTTCTGAGGATTAGGTGCAGGTTCTCTCTAGGTTGGCCACTCCCTTCTTGTTCCCACTGACCACAAGGCCAAATCCAGAGTGGCCACTCCACTGGTCTATCATTGTGAGAAAGAAGAGGTGTCTAAAAATATAAGGAAAATAATTGCATTACACTTGTTCACAACTCTGCCTTGAACAGAGATCCTATAAAATTGACCAAACAAGGTCAAGGGGAATTAAATAAATGAAATCCTTGGACACCATATTTCAAGGAGATCTGTTTTATTTCTTGGTATGATTTTCCTGCCACAAGTAAGCACCATTCTACTTTTAAAATCATGCTTTCAATACTTGCCACTTCATGGTTTCCTGGGCAAAGATTAACTAATATTATCTCAATTGTGACAAGCTTTCTATTTGTGGCTGCAAACAGATGGACCCAGTTCTGTGTGTGCTTCCACTGCATCCATTTTGCTCTGAAATTCTTTTAATTGTGAAAAAAAAATTCGGAGCAGTGTTCGTTCAAGGCTCTGTATTTCCATCTTGCTTCAGTTACACCCAATAAGTAATCTCTATTACAAATTATCAGACATGTCCCTGGAAATTTAAGAAATCATGTTTCTTTCTATTCTTTTATTTTCCTGAATCTAGTTAAATATATCAAAATCTGTTGCTATTAACATCCTATGCCCTAATAAAAAGCATATGGGAAGCCCTAAGGTCAGGTTGTTAAATTTGTTCAGAAAATGAAGCTGATTTTTAGAATACTAGAGCATGAGTGATAGTATAGTACACTCTGTTTTCATAAGATAATTTTTAACATTTACAATCATTTCTTTGAAAGTGATTCTAGTTCTAATGAGAAATATTCACAGAGGACAAGGAGGCGACCATCTTTTCTGTCATAAGACAGCTATAAGCATGAGCACATAAAAATAGTTTTTTTTAAACTTTTCAATTCTCTTAGCTTCTATGCAGTCCTTTGGTACCTTTCTTTGTGGCCCTTTATCAGTCTTAATATACACCCTCATTTGACTGTCAGTTTACACACACAACAGGTTTTACTTTCCCCTCACTGAAATGCCTACTCCATAGGGTATTCACAGTATCAGTCTCCAGGTCCTTTTATCCTAAGTGTCCAACACCAGGCCTGGCACATCATGGATTTCCAAGAAATATGTCAGTATTAGAACATTCCATCTGTGGGGACAGGGTGTTTGCTCAGTTCCTCCATTTTTTCTTTACTACGTTTTCTGCATCAAAATAATACCTCTCTAAAGGACTAACTACAATGTGAGACAGACGGTGAAGAATCCAGACGTAGACGTAGAACTAGACCCTGTTGCAGAGCCTACTGGGGAATCCTACTTCCCACAGAAGCAGTCAATATCAGGGAGGTTCAAAGCATGGCAGCAAAATGCAGAAACACCTGGAGAAGACATAGTGAAGAGTGCCAGGCAGGCAAGGAGCATCAGGAAGATCTGGAAACTGAGCAGTTCCCAAGATTCTGACTCAGACACAGAGCAAGATAAAGGTCCAGTTATTAAAAGCATGGAGCCTGGCAGGGCTCAGGAGTAGAAAAGAAACCAAATATTATGATTGGTGGGCAAACTCAGAGCCAGACTGGGCATGAAGGAGAGAATGCTGATCTCAAGAGCATGTATCCACAACTCTCTATATCCCTTATTTGTAGGATCATGACTGAATCTGAGTCTGGAGTGAGGTTTGACTTGAGTATGCAAGTCAAATGGTCCCATCAGCAAAGGGTAAATCATGGTAGCTTATTACAACGTAAGACACCTATTAAAAATCCCAAACAGCCAGCTCTATTGAAGTATTAGAACACATGTGGGTGTGTGTGCATGCCTACACACACATGCACACACGTGTACACATTTTCCTCCAGAACACTAAATTGACTTTCTCACATCAATTTGACCATAGTATTCTGGAAGAAATAGTTCTCCTGCGGTCAGTCCCACTTGATAGGAAGGATGGTAAAGTCATGTAAAATTCACACAATGCTATCCATGTGGATACAAGAACATCGGTCCCGAGTATCTGGCTCAGTGTTCTTTTCAAAAGGATGCTGCTATTTTCCTTTAGTAATGTGAACAAGGAAATCAATGTTCTTGAGATTACGTTGTATTCAGTGGTACCCTAAAAAAGCCACCAAATTGTTTCTATGTAATCAAATTTGTCCGTCTAGTCACTACTAACGGTCACTTGTGACCAGCTGCCAACTGCCCCCAAACTGAGCTCTGAAACCTGTGGAGATGTTTATGGCTCCAGGAGCTCATCGTAGAACTGTAAAAATATTCCTGCTGATTATGCAGCAGAATCTCTGGGAAATAATTAGCTCTAATAGCCCTGTCCACTATATTCTCCAGTTAAAAAGCAAACTCTCTGATGAATATATTATATAAGTACCAGGAAGCGGGGGCACACATGTGCACACACAGTCAAGATGGCAGAATACTGCTGCTTTCCGGGGACTTGATTTCACAGTTCCTTGACTGACCAGAAATCTTTGACAAAAATCTTTTTCCTTATTTCAATATCAGCTTGTGTGTATGGTGGGGGTGGGGTGGGGAAGGGTAGGGGAGGAGAAGAGGGGAAGAGGCTATTTACCCTCTTTCCTCACTGAATTCTTTTGTTTAAGGAATAGACCCTTACCTTAGCCATTGAAAAGGCATCAGCATTAGTCCCAACCACTGCTCTATCAGGATTCCCAGCTTTAGGCAGTTATATACCCTTTATATTAACAACTTTATACCTTACAAATAAATTTCCTGGACACAATTTCACTTACCCTTCACAGTAACCCTGTGAGAGCTACCATTCCCATTTCGAACGTGAGGTTTGTCACTTACCAGCCACTGTTCAAACCCTGGGGTTAAAAAGAAGAGTAAGACTGAAAAGTCTTTAGGAAGTTCACATTTTAACGTGGGAAAAAAAAGATGACAAATGAAAATAAGTAAATGGGATGCACTCAGGTAGTTTTAAGTACCACAAAGAGAATAACTGGGGGCCGAGTGCATAGGCAGGGCTCTTGGAGATGGTGACAACTGAAGTGAGATTTAAATGACAAGGAGGCAACCATATAAAGATCAGGTAAGATGCATTCTGAGAAGAAGCAGCAGATTGAAAAGTCCGAGACAGGAATGATCCTGACAGCTCTGAGCAGTAGACTGGAGGTCGGTGTGGCTGGGAGGTAGTGAATGAAGAGGCAAGGAGAGAAAAAATTAGGATGAGCAATTAAATCAAAGAGTTGGGCACAGGCCAAACCAAGTGTGCAGCCCTGGCAAGGAATTAGATTCAGTCTAGTTGTAAAAAGAAGCCTTTAGACTATTTTAACCAGATGGGTGACATGAAAATAATCAAGAACAGTGTTTAAGAGCTCATGTAACAGAGCTAGATGGCCCACAGTCACATCCTGCTTCTGTCAATTATTAGAAATAAATCCTGGACAAGGTTCTTATCTTCCCTGTGCCTCAGTTTCCTTACCTGTAAAATGGAGACAGATATAATACCCATCTCAAAGGGTTTAAAGGAACAAATACAGGGGTGCCTGCGTGGCTCAGTCAGTTGAGTATCTGGCTCTTGATTTCAGCTCAGGTCATGATCTCAGGGTTGTGAAATTGAGCCCTGCATCAGTCTCTATACTCAGCAAGGAGTCTGCTTGGAATTCATTCTCTCCCTCTCCCTCTGCCCATCCCCTGCTTGCTCACTCACTCACTCACTCACTCTAAAGAAATAAAAAATAATAAAATCTTTAAGGGAACAAAGACCTGTAAACAGCTCAGAACAGGACCTGGTAAATAACAAGCTCTCAATAAATGTTAGCTATCATTATTAGAGAAACCATTCTCATTGCTCTCTGGAAAATGGACTATAATGGGCAAATGTGCAAGCAGAGGAGCCAGTTTGTGATAGTCTAGGTGACACACGACAGAGGATTACATATGGTCATAGCAGTGGAGAAGTAACTGAATTCTGAATCTATTTTGAATGTTTTACCAATAGGACTTACAAACAGTAAAAGTGGTATGAGGGAGAGTCCATGTTATTTTTGTTTTTTTCTGAGAACATGAACAGTGGTGCTCTAAAGCAAGCACAGGAAACCAATGGCTATTAAATAAACAAATGAAAATAAACACACAAGTCTAAAGCCCAGGAGAAAGCTAAAGGTGTGGGATTTTTAAGCTGTGGGATTAGTTGGACACCAAAAAAAGGAATGTCAGCAACAGAAAGAAGAGGGTCAAAGCCCAAGAGCTGAGACCCTCCAGGATTTAGAGGGAGACTCAAGAGGGAGGAGGAATTAGAAAGGGAGACTGAGAAGGAGGGGCTAACAAGATAGAAAGAAGTCCAGGAGCATGTCGCAGAAGCCTAGGGAGTAAATCATTTCAAAGACCAGAAAACATCTATGTCAATTACATCTGCGAGATCAGGAATATAAAGGCAGGGATGTATCCTTGACATTGGCTAAGTATAGATCATCGGTGAATTCAACACTCCAAAAAAATGTCAGTCTCAATGAAGTCGGAGAAATTATAGGATAGATTCAACAGAGTAAAGGAAGTAGAGGAATAAGAGAGTTGACTGAGAGAGATTTGGGAAGTGGCGATTATTGGCGCTGGTTTAGAATGTGATAGCCGAAGGTGACTGTTGCTGGAGCTGAGAAGATCCAGCTGAAAGACCAGTAACTAAGACTTAGGAAGAGGAAATGGCTTGTCTAAGGAAGTAAGCTTAGCAATGTAGCATTGGAAGATTCAGAAAGAATCCCATATTCTTCACATGCTGGTGCTGCAACCCAAATTATTACCAAGAATGGTGGGGGCATGTTACCAGATGAAATGCTGAGAGTATACCCTATTTTGACCATGTTTCAACTATGTAATACAACTTGGATGCTAGTTAAAAAGCATCCTTTCATCATTGAAAAGGGAAAGAAGTACTTCAAAGAAAGAAAAAGCTAAACATCCAAAGATGTACTTTGCCTCATTGCCTGTAATGAAGAAAATAGAATTGAAATGCAAGGGAAAATCATTCAGCATTGTGGCATACTAGAAGGGACCTTCAAAGAGCAGCTGATGCACCCACAAAAACTAGAAAGTCATCCTCCACTTGTTCAAAGAAGAAAACACACATGCTGTGCTTAAAGAGTTACATGACAGAAAACATCTTATAAAAAAAGAACAAAGATAGTGTGTTCAAACTTTTTTCAATTCGAAATAGGAAGCAAAATTTTCCAGAAAGTTTAATTTCCGTGCTAGTGGTATCCTTCTACTAATCAGTTGCAGCATAATTATAATCAAAGTAAGCTTATGTTTCACTTTTAGAAAAAGGGAATTATCTTGTTCTTAGTTTCTAAAAAATATATACTGTGATAGCCTTGTAATTGATTTTAAATTGACTTTATTTTCAGCTCTATCTTTAAATAGATACTTTGTAAAATAGGTATTCTCAAAGTTTTCTTGCCAGAATATTTTTGAAAAGTAAATTACGTAAATAGAATGTTTTTGGAGGGGAGACAGGTGAGGGCTTAGGTAAGCCTGGTGGTAGGTATTAAGGAGGGCACATATTGCATGGAGCACTGGGTGTGGTGCATAAACAATGAATATTCGAACACTGAAAAAATAGAATTTTTTAAAAACTTTTTAAAAATCGAAGAAAAAAAAAACACAGAAGATAAGACTGTGAGGCCTAGAATATAAATTGTTATTTGGTAGTAATTTGCTTAGAAGTGATTTCCAAGAATATCCCCAAAGGTATCTGACTTTCATTTTAGTTCAAGAAAATATCCCTTAAAAGTTGTCCCTCTTGGAATTAAAACATTAAAAATTGTAAGCCTGTCTGAGTGCTGAGGGAGGGGAAGTGTTGCTGCCTTTCATGATGCATGACCAATTGAAGACTTGGACAGAAGCTTACGACTTGACATTGCAGGGATTCCGTTTATAAAACTTCAAAGTGCCAAGGAAATAGAATGGAAAACCAGGGCTGACCTAAAGGAAGCTGGTTTTTCACCTGCTTTCTAGCATTCTTCCAGAACACTCTCCTTTTCCAACTTCATGACAACTGCTAGCAGAATGTCACCACCTTGCTATCAGACTGCAAGCTCTTTGAGGATAAGATGTTTTATTATATCACCCAAAGAAATGCACAGTGCCTGAGAAAACTGAATAGTCTATTAATATTTTTAAATAAAGGTCTGAATAAATTCCTAAAGTTCTGGCATATAATCTGCACACCTTCTCTAACTGCTTCCTGATAAGAGTTTCTAACCTTTAAAATACTAAATTAATAAATTTAAAACATGACCTGATCTTTATAAGCCTACCTAAAAGCATGGAAACACTTTGACTCTTAATTTGTTAAGGTGTTAAGGTGTTAAAGTCTTAAAATTAAAGAAAAATGTGATCTTATTTTACAAATGAATCAACATCCAGCTTGTTGCTCCAAAAGGATATTGTGAGTGGAGACTGTTAGCTGTCTACCAAAATCTTCCCTCTCCAATATACTTATATTTCTCATTCTCCACTGCAGTTGAGTATAACCAGCAACTACGTTCTCTCCAACGGAGTAAGAGGGGAAGTAGGGTGCCACCTTCAGATCTGGCCCACAAAAAATCTCCCAGAAGGCTGCCTTTGTGCTCTTTCCTGCATCCATTCAGCTGTCAGGGAGAGCACCACAAGCTGGAGGTGGCACCACATGTTTACCCTGGGTCCCTGAATGCCTGTGTGGAGCAGAGTCTCCTCAGCCGGCTTGGAACATCCCCTTTGAACTGTCCTCTAATGGAAAAAGAAACATTCTTGTGTTTGAACCACTGTATACTGAGTCAATTTATAACAGCCCTTGAGCCTATCCTAATTCACATGAGTACAAATTAATGAGCGCCTACTCTTTGCTAGGTAGTGTGTTAGGGAGGGATTCCCATGAACTTTCTAAGACACTATTAAATAGAGTATTTTTAATCTTATACTTATTGAGCCCTAATGTGTCAGGCACCGATAAGCATTTTCTGCTTATGACCTCATTTATCCTCACCATAGCCCTATGAAATAGGTGCTATTTTTCTCATTATACAGATGAAGAAACTGAGGCTTGGACAAGTTAAAAAAATTGACCCAAGGCCACAGCTAATAAGCATTAGAGCAGGAACCAAGCATAAGATACACAAAGTCCATTGGGCTAACCTCTAGGCAATGCTGCCTCGGCCAGGTATTACATCTACACTATATAAGGGATATATCCAAATGGAACAGATACATCAAGAACTATGTCAAAGAAAGTAAATTGTGCAAAAGATTCTGATTAGTGTGACTTCAAATAGATATGTTTCACCACGATTGAAATGATCATGTTCTGTCTGTCTAGCCCCAATGGTACACTTTCAACTCATATGAATGCTCTGAAGCCTACAGTATGTACATCGGGGCACTGGATGAAGGAGCTGGAGCTGCTAAAAGGTCAACAGCACAGACCCTGACCTTGAGGAGAGACAACACACAACAGGCACCTACAGGAAGCAAGTAAAAGGAGCAGTGTTCTTTGAAAGATTTCCAGTGGTAAGTGACTTAGAGACTAAAGAACCTATAACATAAGTCAAGATTAGGCTTTTTCAAAATTGACCTCTACTGTGGAAGGTATTTTCATAAAGTAGTAATTCTTTCAGTAAATATTACGCTTTTGACACTCTTTAGGGACTGATACGAGTATCAGCACTGGACACAAGAGCACTGAATGGGGCACTAACTGGTCTGCATTTGAGTATCCTTGTATAATACTCTTAGAATGTAGGTTACTAAGGTATTTGAATTTGCTGAACTTGGCAAAATCAAGGCCGTCATCAGGAGATACATCTGTACATGGATACACCTGGACTAATTCCTTTAAATCACTCTCCAGTTACAACTTACACTGAAATTCGTCTATTTTTAATTAAGGCAGGTGCTTGTTTTGCTATACATTTTATTACCATCATTGAACCCCATAATATAAGTGGCTTTCAAATAACAGAGG